>MU228059.1:1255091-1278367 GCA_018584345.1 Thuja plicata | reverse complement strand
TTAGGTTTTAGTTTATAAATTTTCAAATTCATATTTCATTGATTAGTTATTGCATCGATTTACTAATATTCTAACCCTAATTAGCATTAGGTCCTAGATTTCAAATTTGTTAGTTCAAGTATAGCTCATTTATTTCGCATTCAGTTTTTAATCCTAACTTAGGTTTGTTAATTATTAGAATCTGTAGCTATAAGTTATTTGCAAGTTTTCAGTTATTGGGTACACCCGCCTTGGTTTCTAACCTAAAGTGCAGGGATTCAAGTTAGAGAAAAGGCTTCAAATCTGTCAGTTGGCATCCCGTAACCACTAAGAAGAAATCCAGTGATTTCAGGAGCCAACATCTATTATGAAACTACAACCATCGGTCGAGGTATGGAAACTATACTTTGATGGGTCATGCACAAACAATGGCGCAGGGTCATGAATAGTGCTTGTCACTCTAGATAATAATACAATTCCAAAAATTTTCAGACTCAACTTCCCTTGCACAAACAACATAGAAGAATATGAAGCACTAGTCATCAGTTTAAAGATAGCAAATCAATGGAGAATCAAGAACCTTAAGGTCTTTGGACATTCACAATTGGTCATTAGTCAAGTCAATAATATTATACAACCAAAGATGAGAAGCTAATACCATACAGAACATAGATGGAAACATTATGCACCAAGTTACATTACATCTTCTTTGAGAAAGTCCCACAAACACAGAACAAAGCTGTAGATTTGATGGCTACCATAGCATTATTGATTGATATGCCAGGTAACGAGACTAGATTCTAGTTTCTAGTAGATAAACTCTTGGTGACATCACATCAAGCATCCATCATAGAATTAGCATGCATCCTTGTTGGTCCTGAATCCCCATGGTACCAAGATGTATACAACTACCTCCAAAATAGTGTCTTACCTCCCAACTTGTCTAGAAACTAGAGAAAGTCACTCATCTACCAAGCCTCTAGGTATACCATCCTCTCAACTACTTTATATAGGTGAAGTCTAGATGGAATGCTACTATGATGTCTCACTTCCACGGAATCCCAGAAAACTCTATACTAGGTACATGAAGGAATTTGTAAAACCCACAGAGGTGGAAATATCTTAGCTAAGAAGATCATCCACATGGGATACTATTAGCCTATAATAGAGATAGATGCACACAAACATGTACAAAGGTGTAGACAGTGTCAGATTCATGGAGACCTCATCCATGCACCAGCCTAAGAACTAAATCCTAACACATCACCATTGCCATTTTCTACGTGGGGATTTGACCTAGTGGGAAAAATTACACCTTCTTCAGCAAATGGACACAAATACATCAAAGCAGCAATAGAGTACTTCACTAAGTGGGTGGAAGCAATTCCCCTCACTTACATAACTGGAAAGAAGATATCAATGTTCATACTCAACCACATCATCTGTTGATACAGGATTCCTCAAACCATCCTCATAAATCACGGTACGCCTTTCCAAAACAGAGATTTCAAAGATCTATGTGAACAGTTCCATATCAAACAAGGGTTCTCTTCCTTTTATTATCCTCAAGGGAATGGCCATGCCAAAGCTATAAACAAAAGAATCTTGAAAATCTTGAAGAAAATAGTGAATGAATCAGGACGACACTGGCATTTACAGCTTAGTCCCACGTTATGGGCATATATAACTAGTGTGAGAACACCTATAGGAGCCACTCCTTTCTCCCTAGTGTATGGATTAGAGGTAGTATTACCCCTTGAAGTGGAAATCCCATCCCTAAGGATATCTTTGAAGAACCTGATTACAGATGAAGACTACATAGTGGAAAAGGCTTAGTGAACTTGAGTTACTAGATGAAAGAAGACAGCATGCCTTCAACCACTTACAAGGATATCAGAATCACCTTAGAAGGAAATATCATAAGAAGGTGAGGTCATGAACATTTGAGGTAGGAGACCTTGTCCTCATGGAAAATAAAAAGAACCAAGCAGAGCGAGTCAAACCTAGAAATTTTGAGCCTAACTGGCTAGGACCATTTGTCATTGTAAGCTCTACTCAGAGTGGGGCATTCATACTGGTGACACCAAAAGGAGATCAACTCCCCAGATACATCAACAACATACACCTCAAGAGGTTCTATGCTTGAGGCCTCAACGGTTAAGGCACTTATCTACATATCCAAAAAATACAAAAAAAATCAAAAAATACAAAAATGTTACCTTGGTGAAAACCTGGCAAATAGGCACCTTGGCGACAACAAAAAAAAAATCAAAAAAGAAAAAAAGTAAAGAGAAAAAAAATCGTTCTCTTAGTGAAAACTTGGAAAACAGGTGCTATTGAGTAGGTATCTTGGTGAAAACCTGGAAAACATGCACTAAGTGTTCAAATCTAGCTTCACCATCAATGAACTCCAAATGCTTGAGCACACTTCAAATACAAGAATAACTACCCAAGCTATATCCAAAAGCACACTCCCCTCTGAGCACCAAGAACTTACCCATGGTTAATACTGGTCCACCAGACTAGGGGGTGATTATAAATATCCTGAAAAAAACCTAAAAATTAGAAAACTCATCAAAAATGCTAAAATGATCAAAATGTTCTGAGAAAATCAATCTTCATAAAAAAATATTCAAAAATTGCAAAATCCCAAGCAATAAAACCAACTTAGTTATCAAGAGAGAAAAGGGCGATCACGCCCAGCCAATAAATTTCACAATCATGAGCTTTGTGAATTAGCATTGGGCTCATCTAACATAGCTTTATCAATCAATCTAATCAATTAGCAAGCAACTGGAAACCAAGCCAATCTATTAATTATCACAATCATGAGCTTTGAGAGTCAGCATTGAGCCCATCTGACATAGGTTGATCAGCTGCCAAAATGATCACAATCAATCAATCAATCATATCAATCATCTTACACAGTGATGGATATGCTCAAACCAGATAGGTCAGTCTTATATGAGTAATCTATTACTGAAACCAGACATGCTCAAGCAATCAGGCCAATCAAGCCTATCCAAAGAGTTGGGCCAATCAAGAGAATCCAACTGCACCAAGGAACCATCCAAAAATGTTGACTAGGTCAGTCAGTTAGTCAGTCAGTCAGATGTCAGTCTATATTTTGTGGTTATGTTCTTACACTACTCCAAGATCTACCATGTGATAAGAGTAGCTATGATAGATCATGACTTATTTTCTTTGATTGATATTTGTTGAATGTTCACTTTGATTTTAGGGAAATGATGATTTAGGATAAATACGGTAGGCACTGTCACTTATCTGGTAGTCTAGCAGTTCCACGATCTAAGCTTAACCCTGGGAAGGAATTGGACATTCCTTCTCTTTTATTTTTCTTGTTTGGTTTATAGAATTAAAGAGCTTGCAGCGCTATTCAGATGGACTCTGAGTGCATTGGAGTTCTATCTTGGTTTCTATGGTCTTTTCTTTTATGTTGCAATCAAGATATTACAATGCTATCCAGATGGAATCTAGGGGCGTAGGAGTTCTATCTTATTTTCTTTGTCTTTCCCTTCTCAGAATCAAGAGCACGTTATGTTATCGAGATGGACTCTGGGTACATAGGAGTTCTATCTTGGTTTCTTTGTTTCATTTTATTTAGAGGACAAAGTGGTATCTAGATGGTCAATATCTGGGTGCTTTTGGCTCTCTTTCTTTTCAAATAGGGAACATAGTTGAACCCAGATGGTCAATATTTGGGTGCACTAAGTTCTCTTTCTATTAAATCTCTCTACTCCTTCCACTTATCAAGAGGTCATGGTGGTATCTAGGTGGTATGTGATCTGGATACATTGGATTCTCTTTGGAATTTTGGAAAATACAAAAAAATATGCAATGCTGACAAATATTGGAAATAGGGGCAGCGACTTGGGACACTCATCCTTTCTATCAACTCGTATCTATCAAAAAAAAAAAAAAAAACATTTCTATCATTCCATATCTATTAGATCAATCTCAGAGAACATCTATCCAAACTAACTTCTTTCTAATTAACACATGCATTACTTAGATATTTTGTGCATAATAGATTGCATTCATTACATTTAAGTGCATCAAAAAATGAAAAAAAAAACATAGTAGTTGCATACATGGTAAATCATAAATCACATGCATCTAGAAGCATCTCATATAAACATGCATCTCATATCCACCATATTGCATAAACATGTCAGTATCATAGGAAAAGTAAATCATCCATCTATGAGTTTGCATCATAGGAATCATATTGCATATACATCTCATCATCTAAAAAAACAAAATCATATAGAATCATACTTATAGAAAGTAAACCAATGCATATCATATCAAATCAATAGTTTCCTCTCATATAAATCAAAATATATGAGTACAATGAACAGTCACAAATATAAACAAAGGAAGGTAGTCAACATATATCAATAAATATCACTATGTTGGGATACAATAAAGGATAAAACATAGATTATATCAGATGAGCATCACTACAAAAATGGTACATGATACATAATATGTAAAGCATCAAGATCAACATGTGCTAACCCCACCCTCGCCAGGAGGTGGACAAGGGGGTGGCATATCAGAAGATGGCCTCTAAGATGAACCAAGACCTCCAACACCAGTGCTCTATGATCTATGTGATCTCTGTGCTCTGCTATATCTCTGAGAGGCTGTATAACTGGACACTCTCTTCTTGGCACGAACTACACCCTCATAGTGGTGGCTCCAGTACTTGATCTCTCTCTGTGCATCATGCACAGATCTATAGTATTGGTCTAGAACATCTCAGTGAGAGGCATCCTAAACACTATCAATGAATGAACACACCTTAGCTCAAGCTTGTCGCTCTCTAGCCTCAGCCGCTGTCACCCTAGCCTCCAACACAGTAGCATGGGCATTGGCAAAAGCAAGTCTATCCTATAGATCCTATACTTGTTGAGTGAACCACTCCAACTTTGAGGAATCCACCTCCATACCCCCCATGGCCACATCCATATCCCCCTCCTTGGCCCTATTCCCCAAACCCTCACCTCCTCTCCCCCTAACAACCCACCTGAGCTACTTCCAAAACTGCTAGTTCCAGATAAGGAACTCATCCCTGCACTCTACTCATCTAAAGCCTCTACATCTATATCTCCAATCTCAACATCTACATCCTCAATCACAACCATTTCCTCCTCTCTCAGAGCCAAAATAGCACCAATCCATTGATGTACTCTCTGCACCAACTCAAGTACCTCCTCATCCTCTAAAATAGTACTTAAGCCAACCCTTAGAGTACTGGAATGACCGCCACTCCCCCCATCTCTGGTCCTCACTCCACCACCCGCACCCATTGGACCGGGATCATCTCCCCTCCCCCTACCACCATCTCTCCCACCATCCCATCCACCATCTTGGCCTCCAACCCTCCCTCTATCATAGCCACCATCCCTCCCTCCATCCCAACCTCCCCTCCCTCATCGTACCTGACGGCGCCTCCTCATGATCATCCTAGCAATAAGATGAGAGACATCTATGAGTGAAACTAGTCAAGTCTAGGCCCAATGAGCATCAAACTGGGGAGTAATGCCTACAAAGAGATCATATTCAAATATCAGTACCACATCAGATAAAATACAACATCATATAGCACAGATAGATTATAAGAGCAGTAAATAAACTGAACAAGAGATGTGAAGTAAAAAAAAACCTGCATCAATAATGGTTGATCGCCATGTCTACTCAATAGGAAGTAACCCTAAAAACTTAGTATGGGAAGAATCAAGTGATACGACACCACCGCAGATGGTAGAGTCCCTCGACCTACAAGAAAAATAAGCATAAGAATCGGACACATCCTGCTGCTCACCAAACTGATGCAACACCCTATCGGTGTTGTGAAAGTCAATCATGTGAACATGGTTAGTCACATGACCAATAAGATATCTCCACTGCTGGCAGAAGGGAAGATGGATGTCCTCTCCATCCCAAACAGGGAAATATCTATATGGCCTCCATATGAAATAGGGAATCATATCCAGCTGCTAACGCCAATACACCAAATAACCCATGTGGGTCTGAACAATGGCTCCATCATACATATACACATATAGCTTGTCTATAGGAAAAGCACATGTACCAATTGGATGGCAGACAACTATGTGCTCCCACACCCATATCTGGTGGAGGGTAGCACCACAGCCGAGTGACTTACCATTAAGGTAAGCTATATAGAACATATGAAAGTGCATATGAGCCAACATGCATGGCCCCCAAGCATAAATAGTATGGTCCCTGACCATACTCTGCAAAAAAGTACCAAAGCCAATAGAAAATCCACACTGCCGATGATCAGGGCATAAGATGCCACAAATCATACTGCCTAGTAAGGTGGATAGTCTATCGAGGCCCAAACCAAATCTGGACCATGGAATATCATAAGCACTAGATAACCCAAGCTAATCTCAGGGCAATCCAGAAAGCTCCGTCAAGGAAAAAATACTAGAATAGGTGACATAATCCACAAGCACACCCTAGATCAGAAGCTAGAGGATGCAGTACACATCCTCCAATGTAATAGTACACTCACCAGTGGGTAACTAGAAATTGCATATCTCGGAATTCCAATGCTCTACAAGAGTGGAGATCAGACCCCTATTGGTTGTGATCTCTAGCATATAGCATATCCAATACAATCCTAAATCCCTAAGAACTGACCTCTCATCCTCCGAGAGCTGGAACCTGTAAACAAGACTTGCCAGCCTCGACTCCTAACAGTGTAGAATCCACCCGGTGAACTGCACCTAGAAATAAATCAAAAAAATATCAGTATCAGTCATACAAGAAAGTGCCAGAAACAATAATATGCAAAAAACAGACAAGACAATTAGGCAGACAGTTCTAAAAAAGTGATTGCCACAATAAACACTTCAAATAGTGGTTCACTTATGCGATTGTGAAACATCATTATCAATTGCAACAGGAAAAACTCAATTGTGACATCCAAACAGACACAGCTTGATACACTTATAAAATGTGGCACTTGACTGGCAATTGTGGCATTCAAAACACAATTGTGGCAAAATTGTAGACAAATGCGGCACAATAGGCAAAATTTAAAAAAATAATAATTTTTTTAAGTGAGAAAAACAAGCATTCATGACACACAAAGCAATAAAATTCACCAGATTTCTTGTGTTGACTGGTCTTTGATACATCTAGACTCGGTCGAATATGTGAGTGACTCCAAGTAGGCCCACCATTGCACAAAAATAGGAGAAAAAAAGAAAGAAAACTAAGCACAAACTCTCCAAGGTCTGAGAGGTCCAAGAAGGCAATGTGACAAATGAATGGATGTCTTGGCTATTTATAGGGGTTCCCACAAACCCTAATTTCACAAGGAGGCCCGATTTATCTTCTCGGTCCCTGAAAACTTCCACAGGCAATATAAGGCATTTTTCAAATCAGTCAGCTACCAAGATTTAGATATTACAGTTTCAACAAATTAGCAATCATGTCGAGACTTTTCGCTCAAATTTGTTGAGGGGGCATAAATACACTTACTATCACTAGGAAAAGATGGGGCAAGATCAAAATCAAATAATCAAAGAGGGGCAAATGTAGACTCCCAAAAATGGACAGGCTTGCGACTTTACATTAAAAACACTAATTTTCATCTATTAATTAATGGTTTTTTAATCATTAATTAATCATCTATTTTCCTCCAAATTCATTCCCCAAATCATCTAATCAAATTCCCAAAATTAATTAAATAATTAATTAACCTTAATTGATTAATTACCAATAATTAATTAATTCAATTCAATTTCATATAGTTTAAATTCAAATATTTAAACTTACTAATTAAATTCTTCCAATTAAATTAATTTAATTTCATCAAATAAAGCAATTCTAAATCAAAAATAATTCAATTATCTCACATGTTGAAAACTTTAATTAAATAAATGAATTAAATATTCATTTATCTTCAAAGAGATAACTCCAATTAGATCACATGGGTTGCTCCACCCATCTCTCCAGTCCACATGGGTAACTTCACCCATCTCTCTAGTCCACATGGGTAACTCCACCCACCTCTTTAGTTCTAAAAGGTAACTCATAATTAGCTCTTTAGTCAACCAAACTCTATCTCCTCTTTACCAATTGAAGAGGTGGAGTTTACTGATGGCTTCTCCAGTTCTTTTTAATCTCAACCATTCATCTCCCTGTCTCTGGGATTGATCTCAACCATTCATTTCATCCCCAATTCCTATATAATAAACCCTTCATAACCATTTGAAGGATCCAATATTTCAAGCTCCCATGCACCATTACTATGTCAGTTTGGTTCTAGCATTCAAGCCATCTTGTGATCACACACACATTTCAAGTATCAAATTCTTGACGCTTCTCAAGTCATAGACACTACCCACACCAATACTGAGCATCAAAAATAGTATTTTGGAAGGAGTAGAGAGAGACAATAGAAGCTTCAAGCACTTTGGGGTTTGCATTCATTTTTTTCCTTTCATTGCTTGTACATTTTATTGGTTACGTTTCAAGTTATTCATTTTAGTAGTTCTTGTGTACTTGATTTCTATCATTGTAAAACCTTTGTTACTAACCCTTGCCTTTGGAAAGCTTGGGAACCACGAATCACAAAAAGATGCGTACAGTTAGAGATATGATACTTCTGAGCCAACCATTGTAGATGTAGGTAGATCCCATAGAGTTCGTATGGTAGTTGATAACTGTCAAGGTGAGAATTAGGGAACCATTGTTGAGATTATAGATGTGTTACATGGTATATCTACATCTTTTTTTTAGTGCTTCAGATTCCTTTATTTTTTTAAACATCTAAGAATGTCCTTAGCACTCTATGTTAATTGAATTTAATTTAATTAATATTCCCCTCAACATTATAGTTAGGTTTAACTGATTAATTATATTTTTTTCTTTCATCTACCTATTTAATTAAATAAGGTTCATCTCCTAAGGTATTTAAATTTGATTTAAATGTATCCCCATGTAATGTGTTAAATTTAATTTAATACACATCCTCCACAAATCCCCTTTAAATAAATTTTAATTTATTTACTCCCTCCATTATTCCAAAATTCTTCTAAACCTTGATTTGGTTGATTTAACTATTAATTTGATCTAAATACTAACCTAAAGCCTAGCCTACACACTTCACCTCACTCACTAAGCCTACCTTTTTAGAATAATCCATGATTAGGCCCCTAAAAAGGTGATTCCTAACTTATTAGTGCCTAATGAGTTGCTCACACATGTGTGAGAAACTCTCCACAAGGAAGCCAATTAACTACCTTAAGTTTTCCAACTATAATATTACAAGGTTGACCCATATTCCTTTCCCCAAAGTCTCTCACACATGTGATAATCCTTGAGCCTTTCAACCTTAAATTCTTATCTTATCTCAAGTTGATCACATATGTGCGAGAAAGGTTGAATTTTTCATGGTCATCCCTTTTTACATGTCCCTTATGTGGCTCCTATGTAGATGGCATATAGGTACCACCTCATCCCAACCCTCTCATCTCTCCCAAAAATCTATAAATAGGAGCCTTTCCTCTTGCATTTCATCCATCATTATCATAGTAGAGTTATCATGTTTTTTTTATTTTCAAGCATTTTAGAGCATTTAGAAATTACATGTTAGTTATTTTCATAGTTTAAGCTTGCATATGAATATCATGTTAGATCTTTGTAGCTTGATTCTGTAATCACCTAAAATTGGCATGGTCTGATCAAAGGCCTAAATATCAATTTAATTTCCCTAGGGCCTAATTTAGGTATCAAATCCAACCTCAATCTTGATTATTTGAGTGAATCTGATTTTCTTATATAATTCATCATAAACCAGAAATCAAATGATCAAGCATCAAAGGCTCATAATCAAAAGAGTGAATTAATTCATTAATTAATACTAACCTAATTAATTAAATGAAACTCAAAAAATACCTTGGGTAGACATATTAATTAATTGAATTAAATAAACTATACTTTTATCCACTCAAGCACAAAAGGACAAACAAGTTAATTCTAACCAATGATCTTCAATCACATGGATCACTCAAGGTCCTAATCTCAACCACTCATTTTGGATCAATCTCAACAATTCAATTCAAATCCAAATTTGAATCACTTTCCCTCCAAGGGAAAATCTATAAAATCAACCTCTCATCAGGTCATTTTTTATCTAGATCTCTCACATACCTACATGCTATAAATTTGTATCTAGATCATCATGCATTATGATTTGCAACTAGATAATGCTAATTTCATTCTAAATAGATAATTTTTATAGCAATTGCATCTCAAATTTATTATGTTAGATCTAAATTGATCTCAATTATTAGCTTAATAAATCATGTAGATGAACATTTCAATCAATTAGATTAATTGCATTCAATTTCATATCAAAATTGCATCAATATATATTCATTATAGTAAATCCTTCATTTCATGAGTGTCAATTACTGATCTAGATGCTTAATTCTCAGAGAAATATAAATTATATAGTATTCTTCATGACTAGAAGGCAATGAGTCAATTTTGATCGGTTAATTGAGTTCATTTGATGTATTCTTTGTACTAACCAATTGATATAATGATTCATTAAGTGTTGTGTTGCAGATTTGTAGGTAAACAATAAAAACACATCACATTTTGGCACGCCCACCGTGAGGATTCAGCCCTAATTTTCATGATTTTCTCACATTTTGTATTGTAGGATAGGTTTCATAAGGAAGAATGTCATCTCTGGTAAACAATCTGTTATTTCCTTCTAGCCTTTCATCATCTATGGGAAAATTGTATCATTTATAGTAAAAGAAACATTATTTTTTATCAACATTTCATTGTTTCTCGTCAAAATTTTATTGTTTACAAATAGGTAATATTGGTAAGAAAATCTTTGTTTCATCATTTATGGTAAATCTTTAGTCGTCTCCTACTTAATTATTTATTTCTGGTAAATCTTTGGTCATCTCTAGAACATTTAGTCATTTTCGATAAATCTTTAGTTGTCTCCAGTTAGGGTGTCCTTTTTTTGTTTTTGTTTCATCATCTATGACATTTTCTCATAGACCACTAATGATTTCTTGATCATATTTATGCTCTAATGTTTAATGATTGATCTTTTGGTGATCTGAATTGATTTTTCCACTCAGAATTAAGGAGTTAACACACCTTTGTAGGTCACTTTCCAAAGAATTTAATAAATAAAAACTACTAATGGTGTGGTTATTTAAGGTTTCCTATAAATAAATCAACCAAACTACTAATGATGTGGTGATTTCAGGTTTCCTACTAGGAAATCAACCAAACATTGTGCTTGTTTTAATTCATAGACACTTAGCTTAAAAGGATAGTTCCTAAGAGGGCTTCAAACACATTAGGGGATTATGATCTCACATCATTGGATAAGCTAAGAAAACTAGAAGCGTAATTTATTTTCTTAGCTTGGGAACCTCCTTATGTGGTAAATGAACATGTGCATTCCTTGTTTGGGATAAATAACTTGAATAGGAGAGTATGCTCTTTTCCCTTTATGAAATCTGAAATCTAGACCTCAAATTGCTATCCAATTTTTTCATTTTGTTCATTATCATTAAAGAGCCTTCTATTGAGGGAAAAATCTCATGGGAATGACTCAAGTGGGAATAATGAAAAGCTAGCCTCTTCCAACCCACTATAATCTAATCCTCCCTTTGAGATTAAAGCCTCAATAGACAAAGATAGTTTGTTCCTGGTATTCATTGGGCTATAGGTCTTAATTGCACTTGCACAACCATGGTATCTTTTATGATTCATGAACTATATTTTAAATAGATATCCTAACTAAACTCCATAGAGTAGAAGCCACTCAGATCACCTTTGAAATCTTGATTACCCTTGAGTAAGGAGGATACCTCCTCAAGATTACTCTCCATAGTGTGCCTCCCTTGAGCATTTGGAGTCGACTAATATGACATTGTTTGACCCATTGTGTGGTCTTCAATGGCCATATTATGATTATCTCTTTGGATGGTGCCTAAGTGCAGGCAATGATTTTCATGCTCAGCCAATTCCAAAAAAATAAGTGTGTTTTATCTTGTTTACATTTGTGTCTATACCTACAGAAATCTTAAAGAACATACACTCGTTAAACATTTAAGACCAAGACAAGTGTTTTCATTATGTTTAGTGTGTTTGCATCATTGCTTATACCAGACAAACACCTTGAGACATACCCAAGACATTAGAAACTCCTACCTTTCAAACATCATACTTGAGAAAATATTTTAGTGTCATCTCTGGTCTATAAAGGGTCATTTCATACATGTAAAATGTCATCTTTCGTTATTTTAACATAATTTTTTATCATTTTCCCATCATTTCCAAGGTTAAAGAGTCATTTTCTACATTGACTTATTGTGGATTTTGATTGAAGCATCTTTTATGGTAAATTTTTCATCATTTCTAATGTCAAGTGTCATCTATGGTATTTGTTATGTCGTCTATGGTGAAAAGTATCATTTTTGGGCACTAGTATGTCTTTTCTAATTGAAATCTTTTTTTTTTCTCATTTTCAGACAAAAATCATTTATGTATGTATTTTGACAAATCCAATAATTTATTCAAACACCCTTTATGAACTAATTTCATCTTTTATTGTCATAGATATCCAAATCAGTCAGATAATTCTACAAATTTTTCAAGATTTCTTTTTCAAGATTTCTAGGAAATTTTACCCCAACTTCGTAAGGTCATATTTTTTGACTTGCAACTCAAAATTTAGATATGTTTTCACCATTGAGAAGGCCTCCAATAATTTCAATTTTAGACTCTAAAATAGCATGACTTTTGCATGTTAGCAATAACAGTCCACCAACACAGCTGAGTGGGGGGTGAATTAGTTGTGAGATAGATTATTAAACATTAAACTTTATAAACCAAAACTTCACATCAAATGATAGCACAATAAATTCCAACACAATAACACAATCCTTTATTGTTGAGGAAACCCTATTAAAGTTAAAACCCCAGTGGGAATTAGCTCCCACAAATAATGTACTGAGAGTATAGTATCCCTGTTAAAAGATTTGGCCCTGTTAGGAGCTTATTACAATATTACAGTACACAGTCCATGTTAAAGGAAAAAACCTATTAGGAGTCAAAAGTAATAGTGGACTCACTGCCCAGGCACATGACCCAAAGAATATTAAAGACACCCTCAAGGATTTATAATCTGAACAAGTGTATATATAAAATATACAATCCAGTGAACTGTGTGATAGAAACTCTTTTCTTAGGCAGTTCCAATGAAGTACAGTGAACATATCCTCTACTCTATATCCAGCAGTCAATCAAGCTTCACAACTTCTCTTTCAATCACCTTCTCTTCATATGCATACATACACACTCTCATCTATTCAAAAGAAAATATCTCTCATATATACCTTATTAAATAATTGATTAGGTTGGCCAGCTAAGCTTTCCCAATATGTTAGCACTTTTTCATGTAGAATCAATATATAGTAATAAATGCTTGACTCTTTGTTTCCCAATTAAGATTCATACAGGGAAAAGGCTAATTAACAAGGATAAAATTCCTTCTACACTTTGGGCTCCACTAACCTAGGTAGGTGCACCTTCAACAGACTATAGATTCTCAGCAAATTTGACAGTGGATCAAGGATTCATGATCCTTCTTCTTTTTAGGCCACTTGGCTTAGCAAGGATAACCTATTGATTCTCTCTTCAAGGAATCACTATGATGAATTTTATTCAAGACAATTATCAAAAAAAGTATACTTTAGATAATAGAAAGTAAAGATTGATTAATATTTGATTGATTTGATGATAATAACTACTTATCAGAACTTGACTAGTGCCTAATCTTGGGCCATAGAGTCACAATGAAACATACATTCACTAGAGATAATTAATTCAAACACAAGCAAAATTTTAGATAGAATGCCTTACAAACTATCCTCTCCCTCTCAAACCCGTGTATCAATTTTTTTCATAAAACCCTAACCCTCTGGAACTATTTGCAATATTTGAACCCTCCTTGAAAGTGACTCACAAATAACAATATAGTTACCTTATAACTGGTACATTTAAAATGCCTTACAAATTAAACATACAAGAGGTGAATGTAAATGTAAAAATACATCAATGATATGAGACTTGAAATTCCATTCTATTTTATTAATAATCTTGATTTCAATACATACAGATTGACTAAAAGATTAAAACTTAGACACAATTCAAAAATCTTCCTTGCAGCTTTGATTTTACCATCCCATACAATATATTACAATTTGCTACTTATAGTCAGCCTTAGTCATCTTGGGATCCTTAAAGATCAAGGATGCAACAAGCTTTGAATGACTAAGCCAATCCTAAATACACTAAAGACAAAACATCCAGTTGATCTTTTTGGTGGTGGAAAGACAAAATCTGTTGACAAATGAATTTGGTCTTCAATCTTCATCTAGCTGGCACCATTGTTTGTTGATATTCAAAATAACTTTAGATAGTTGTAATTGAGACCTAGTGACTACTATTCTAGGATAACCTATACTAGTCTTTGAAGTAGTCATTCTCCATGTGCTCAGAGATCAGGTGCCAGGTGTCTTCTTTACTTTGTATCCAAAATGTCTAAATCCATGTCCACAACCTTCTTTTTCTTGGGTTTTGTCAATGTGTCCCATGCTGTGACCTCTGCATTAGTTGGCCAATTGAAACTTTGAATGATCTCCATCTTTGTCTTCAACCTATCCCATCTGGCATCTGTTATGTTCTTAACATATGTCACAAACTTATTGAAGTCTATTTCAGCCTTAAAGGCTTCATCCAAAATCTTGTTATATATTTCCATATCAAGTTTGCCATTGTTAGAGATGTATATATCTTTATTTGGCATCACATTATCAAACTCAGTGATCCATGCCCCTAATGGATTGATTTGGTTATCATCTAACCTAATTGATGGTACAAATCTATTTTACTATGTCCCAAACATCTTCATTTTGGCCTCTATTTGATTTAATTTACCTTAAAAGAAAGATAAAGTGAATCCTATCTACTCTATTTCCTCTAAAACCTAGACAACTACTTTTGGTAGATCAGCTCTTAATGGTTGCAATGATGTCAACCTTTCAAAAATGCTAGTCCTTACCGACCATGTAGCATAATAAGGGTTCAAAGTTCTTACATAATTTGTAACCTCAACATGTAACCCTAGCAGTTTTCCATAAGCATCAAATACTACATCTGCCTTATCCCTCAGAATATGAAGCAACCTCAAGCATTTCCATCAACTATTTTTTCAACTCTTTAATCATCTTATCCTTATTATGGATCTGTATTATACAAAGCTCCCTATCCTTTACAATAGCACTTGTATCAGTTGTCGATTTATTCAATTTTTCTGAAAATTGGTCTATTTTAGCCTCATTGAGCTAAGAAAAATGTGTGAGAACTTGGGAAATTTCCAAGTCTCCAGTGTTTTGGATGGACCAAACAATTTGGTTGCCAACTATCTTCTCCTCTATGTTTACCATTGATGGCTTCTGATCCTTAGGAGCCAAGCTCCACATGGATAGTGCTTGGGATTTTGGGTTATATCCAAATCCCCTTATCATTTCACCAACATGAACCTCTAATGAAAATTTCACATCAGGTTGTTTCCTGATTTGGTCTATGATAAATGTCAAAGCAAGATCCCATCCTTCTACTAGAAACATCCCACTAGCTTTTACTAGTTGCCTAGCCTCCTCAGGTGTCATTTGTTCTGAATCAGGATCATAACCCTGTATTTCTTGCAAGGCTTCTTCTGTGACTGGTTCACCACCTGCCAATTGGAATTGTTCTTGCACTTTTCTATGTTTGTTCCAAATGAGGAACTCCTTGAATTATTTTGTCTTCATGAAGTTTTCATCACTCAAAAATTCCTATTGTTGGATAGTTCTTTCATCAGTGCAAGTCAACAAAGGCAATTCAATTTCTTCCTCAGTGTCTTTTAACAATTTCTTACCCTGCCTGATCTTTTTTTTGAGCTCATGATCGTAGGCTCTATCCCCTAGGATCAGAGCACCTATTCTATCCCTTTTCTTCTCTCATTTCTGTGAATTCTCCCCAAGTTCCACTTTCTATCTTTTGAGTGGTGGCTCCTCCATCACCTCAACCTCTGGGAATTGTGTCAAATCGATGACATTCTCAGCTTGTTCAGCTTCTGCTAGTTGTTCTTCTATCATTTGTTGATCCATGGGAGGGGGTTAGGAACATAGTATTCCCCTTCACTGTCATCCTCACATTTAGAAGAAGAGTATTCTTTCTTCTTCTTATCCTTTTCAACTAGTATATCTTATAACTAATTACACAATAAATTATGGTACTGGATCATTGCATAAAGCCTATCCAAATATGGAATTCGTAGGAAAAAACTACCAAAGGTATATCCCTTTCTCTTCACTTGCCTCTCCAAGTCCATCAACTCATTGAACTTGTTTTCTCTTATGTCAACTTCCTCATCCTCCATCATATTTATGATGAGTTCCTCTTCCATGCACTGTTCATGCTCTCTATTATATGGAATGGAAGGAAAGAGCAATTTTATAGCACCCAAGATAAAACCCTCAATGTCTACATGCCTGCACAAGGAAACATTCATTCTATAGTGGTTCATCCATGAATTTATTAGGTCTATAGCCCCTTTCCCAATTGTAAAACCACATACTTTGAACTACCTTAGGGTGAATGTTCTCTTCCTATGGGGAGAAAGATGTTCTTTATCTATCAGAATTAACTTCCTAATGAACTCCATGGTAGAAATCGTAGGTGGCACATGGAATGGGAGAATGTAGGGTGGGTATGAACAACCATATACCCTTATCATTTTATAATTCTTCTCATAGAAGAAATCCCCCCAGTTATGATCTCCAGGCCATCTGTCTACACAATAACAAGGTCTCAATAGTTGTAAAACCTTCACTAGTAATCTTGTTTTGTCAACACCAATAGCCCTTAGGATAGGGTATATGATCCAGTTCTCAAAGGCATATATATCATTATCTTGACAAGTGTAATTCCACGCCCTCAACCAAAATTGGATTGGGTTGGGCTAATTCTAAAAGAATCTCTATGGTCTCAAAATTCATAGTTCATCAAAGGGAAATTTTAGTATAGAATCAAATTCATTAATATTGAATACTGCATAAACCTAGGGTTTGCCTCCTTCTGAATTTGCACAAACCCCTCATGCATTATATCTATTATGTATTGGATGTATTTGTAGCTGGTGATGAGGTGAGGGATCTGCATGTCTAGAACAATCATGAGGATATCTAAACTAATCCTCTCAGCTCCTGCATCTACTCCCAACACTTTGTATAGTGCATATGCAATATACTTGATATAAAAATTTAAATACTTATAAAAATAAGGAATCTCTCCTAGGATAGGGGAAATATAATTTGTCATTTTCTTGGAGACATGATTATCCTTGATCAATTTTGCTACAACCCCAGACTCCTTGACATATCTATTCTTCAAACTCTACAAATTTATCTTCATAGTCATAGGATAGTAGACATCAAAGGCTCTCATGAAAGAGTTTCTATCTTGGGTCACCAAGGGTTTCTCATCATCCTTTTTAATTACCTTGGTGAGGGGATCATATCTCTTTGCTAACTCAAGAATGAAGTCAGCATCCACAAATACATTAGGAACTATTATCTTGGCCAATCCACAGGTCCAAGGGTTTGAAATCAGAATTGCTTGATCACTATTTCTCTAGAAATAATTATACAAGGAAAATCTAGAAGAGCCTAGGGTCTTAGCATCCCTAATATATGATAAATCATCTAGAAGGATGTCATCACTTACCTTTCTATTTTGGGTAGACTCTGGCAGAAATTGAAGAAATTCATCAAAGTAGTTCCTTTTCCCTTTAGTATCTTCTCCAGTATCTCCACTTCATCCACTGGTGGATGCCACACTGAGTGCTTGACTCATTTTCTTTGTTCTATTTTGCTCACACTTCTTTCAATGATATTGAAACAAAACTTCTCCAAACCCTCACTACAGAACTGTCAGCCACTCAATTCTTTGTAGCTTTGAAATTTTGAACAATATAACACTCAGCAATTATGAATTCTTGATCAACTATACCGCCACTTAAAACTCTTCCTTCAATAATGGCTTCTTGAAAATCTCACTGCTCTCAGGAAATGTTGATCACACAGAAAAATTATGTGCTAAAATCTTGAATACTGTTGAGGTAAAATGAAAATGGACATACTTATTTCTAATTACGAAATCAATGCAACATCCCTTCAAGATTTACAGATTTAAAATCCATCAATTTTGCCATAATGTTACACACTATGACATAAATTCAATTCCTAGCCATAGCCTCTGAAAGTGATAGAAAATCACATTTGAATGAGTGCCTTTTCTTAAAAACCTCTTTAAATTCACAAATTTCAAATTTGATTGGTTGTCTTTCAACTTCTTTTCCACTGTGGCATTCATTCCTTACTTCTCATTGGCTAGCCATTGTACCTTCTGGCAGTGAGGAAAATTCATCTTTTAACTTAGGTTCCTTTATGGAGATCTCGTGACTATGTATCTCCTTATCGCTGGATGATTTCACTAACTATAATTACCTCAAGAGATCAGGCAACTACAGCTCTTTAAACTTCACTTTAACCTTTGGTTCCAATCTAAAGATTTAGCGACCACACTTTAATCTCTTTATCGCTGCATGTTTCTTTTATTTCATAATTCATTCAGAGACCTAGCGAATATAGTTTTATCTCATGATCTCTGAATCATTTTTCATTTTAATCAATCATATAGACATTACCTGACTATTGTTGATCCTCTCTCATCTTCATCTGATGGTTCTCACCAAGTCTCTTAATTTTTAACACAAACCCTAAATTCTTATGAGACTTTATGACTATGATCTCATTATCGAGAGAGAACTTATTGACCTCAGGTTACATCTAGAGACTTCTCGACTACCATAGGATCTTGATCTGGATCAACGGTTGTCACTTGATTGCTAGTTTACAAAAGGTATATTCCTTTCTTACATAGATCACCCAACTGAAGGGAATTGCTAAGTCTCATAATGATAAGGAATATTCTGATTTTATAAAGAGACTTCATGACTAGCATAAGACAAGAAATACAACACATGTTTTAAGTGACTTAAGTGGCTCGAAAAAGTAACTTCAAATTAGAAGGATGTTTCAATGAACTAGGTTTTTTAGCCATTTTCAAGAAGAATGAATTAAGACTTAGGGTTTTTGACATTTCACCTTGATTTTTTCCCAAAGACCATCAATTTTTAGAGGTACTTTAACAATTTTGAACATAATTTCAGCTTTGAAGCGAGGACATGACTGAGAACATCAAAAACATTTTATGGCAGACCTTAAAACATGAAATAGAACCAATAGTGGTTCTATCTCAGGATGAATAAAATCAAGTTTATATCAAGAACCATAGATCTCTAGGGAGGTACACCAAAAAAAAAACTAACCTACAACTAAAACAAACACACAATTGGGAAGGAAGCACGCGACAAAAGAAAACACACCTATACATATGATACAACACTACTGTGCATGGAACAAAAGATCTAATTGAAGAAATATTTCATAAATTGTCCATGCACTGGCAATTCTTGTTCTTCATCATCCATATTCCTGAGGAAATATGAATCCTTTCCAAATATCTGTGAGATGACAAAAGGCCCTAGCCATAATGACTCAAATTTTTTATGCTTGCCTTTATCTTCAGCCCTGGTATTCCATTGCAACACAAAATCACCACGATAGAACTTTCTTTCATGTGCCCTTTTGTCAAAAAGCTACTTCATTTTTTGCCGCAATTTGACATTTTCCCTCTGGCTTTCTCTCCTTATTTCATCCAATTATACCAATTGAACCATTCCTTCTTCCATAGGTTCAGAGACTTAAATCTCTTCCTCTTGGATAAACTTATAAATTGGAAATAAATTATTGATAGGCATTCTTGACTGAACACCATATACCAATTCAAAGGGAGACTTTCTAGTAGCCTTTTTGACAGTGATTTTGTCTGCCCAAAGGGCAAGTTTTAATTTCATATGCCAGGCTCTTTTATTACCTTCCAGGGTCTTTTTCAAAATTTGTAACATGCTTTTGTTGTTGGATTCAGCCTGACCATTGGCTTGAGGATGGTATGGGGATGAATAAGACATGACAATTCCCATATTGGAGAAAAAATCATTAAATTATTCAGACCTAAAACACATGGCATAATCCATTACCAATTTGAGGGGGGCACCAAATATGGTGATCACATTGTCCATCAAGAAATCAATGACCACTGTGTTTTTTTCTCTTTTGGTTGGAATTTCCTCTACCTATTTTGTGAAATAATCAGTTACCAACATAATCCAACTATGGCCTCTACTTGATTTCTCAGAAAATTATCCTATGAAGTCCATTCCCCACATAGCAAAGGGGGCTTCTACCACTACAGGATTCAATAGTAAGGCTCCTGAAAATTTCATTTTTCTTGAGAATCTTTGACATTGCTCACATTTTCTGACAAAAGTATAAGCATCTTGGAATAAACAAGGCCAATAGTATCCAACTCTCAAAATTTTATGAGCTATTGACCTAGAAAAATAGTGCCCTCCACACATTCTAGCATGCATTTCTCTCAAAATATTCTCTGATTGTCCTTTGTCAAGACATAACAACAAGATCCCATCTTTGTTTTTCCAAAACAAATCAACATGTAACAAAACATATTTATGAGCTTGTAATCTCAAACTCCTCCTTTGGTTGTCACTTAGGTTATCGGGGCACTTAGAATTTTTCAAAAAATATACAATATTAGTATACCAGGGTTACATTTCAATACTTGTCAGGCAATTTTCACTTGTATCAACATTGTTTTTTATTATGATAAAAACAGGTTTTGAAGGGACCTAGAAACCCTTTAACAAAGCTGAGAAAAGAAAGGCATTAAAGCCTAGAGAACAACAGGCTTCCCCAAGGAAGGAAGCAGGCTACAAGGGGACATATCCCAGATTTAGCAATAGGCATAAGAAAAACAAAAAAAACAAAATAAATGCTGGAAGGAAAACAGAGAGAAAACCCACCGGCACCGAGATCAGAACAGAGTTTTCAGGAAACTCTCAGAATCTTCCAGCTGAGTCTTCATAGTCATCACATTCTCTCTTAGCTTTTGGACATTTGGATCCTCAACCTTCTACTTCTTGGATCTTGTGCGAGTATCTGGTCCCATCTGCTAGGAAATATCAGAATGTTCAGTGATGTCTTTGTTTCCTTCCAGCCAATTTCTCAGAGACATCAGATTCTCCAAAGTAGCCCTCATACCAGTATTCACCAGCGTAAGCAAATGTTTTAGCATTTCCTCATTCCTACTTATTTTCTTCTGGATAGGTATCATGGCTAACTCAACAGCTTTTTTAATTTTTTCATCAATTTCAGAGCCATGATCATGAACAGGAACATTGACATTATGAGGAAGATCATTTCTGAGAATAGTCATAGTTTCTTCAATCAAAGAGCTCTTATTTTCCAGCTTGATGCATCTATTCTTAAGATCAACTAGGTCACTCTGCACCCATTTATCCAAGTTGTAGCTATAGATAGATTTATTTTTTGCAATCTCCAGGGGAGACATAATAATGGTCCTTCTGACCTCAGAATCCATCCTTCGAATATCTCTTTGAAGAGACTGAGGTTTTCTACCCTGAATATTTCTGTCACTTTCTTCTTCCATATTCTCCTTCTCATAGCTAGGAGAATCATGGGACTCCAAGTTTTCCTCTTCTAGAACCTTAAAACTATTGTCCCCCGAGTTATCAACATTACTATCCATAATATTTATTTCAACTTCTTTATTCTTCTCTACCTCTATCTCTTTATTCTCATTTCCTTCTGTATTAACATTCTCCAAAATAGAAATAAGTTTTTCCCCTGTTTAAAGAATGTCACGACTTTCCTCAGGGTTTTCCTTGGCATTTATAATTTTAGGATCCTCTGAATCCTTCACCATAGGGGTCTAGGTAGTGGGGGAAATCTCAGCAATAGGATCCATCTGGTGATTTTGGGCATCTTCAAAATCTATTTCCTGAGGGATATGCTTCTCACCATCAGACTCCTAGAGGATAGGACTAGCAGGGGTGTCCAGAACATTCTTTTTTGATCTAGAGGCACCACTAAGAAGCTTATCATTCTTCATCTCAACCAGTGAATTAGAAGGAGATGGCTCAGAGGGAAGAGAGGCTTTCTTAGATTTAGAAGACTTAGTCAGAGACCCCACAGACTTCCTCTTTCTAATCTGGGTAGGAATAGGGTCGGGAATATGATCTCTAGCATAATCAGCTATAAGGACGATAAGCCCGACATGGAGAATAGGGCCATTCTTCATTCTATAGTCAGAAATGCTCTGGTTAAGCGACCAAAGGAGAAAGAAGGGGAAGGAAATACGTATCTCATGTCTAAAATGATTAACTAGGGCAAAGTGATAATTATAGACCCTAGAGAATCTACCCTCAAGAGTAAAGTATTCCATTATAACTTTAATAACAGAACCCCAAATTTTATCAATATTCTCCATTTCGACATAGTCTTTCTTACCTTTTACCAAAAGAGCCCTCTCCTCATTAGTGATAGGAAATTTCTTGTAAGCTCTGGTTCCCACTTTCACCTCTTTAGAGTAATTCTAACCATCTAGCGGGAGACCAGTGATGTCAGACAGGACCTCAAGGCTAAGGCTAAACGACTTGCCCGCAATATTAACCGTGCCCTTATCCCATCCCTCTGTGAAGGCTTTAGAAACTTTAGAATCAAAACCATGAAGTCTCTTAAGAAAATGGTGAACCTGACCTTTCTTCAAAATTCTCCACACTTCCTTTTCCTTCTTCCACTTGCATTCCGTAGGCTCTTCCCTTCTGAGATCACCACCCATGACTACAATCTTCACCTGCTCTTTTTTCTCAGGCTGGGAAACATTATTATTTTGATTAATCTCAATCTGGTTAGAGCTTTTAATCTTAGTCACACTCCTCTTCACATGATCAAACTGGCCACAGATAGAAATAATAATAGCTGCGTGCATTAAAGTTTGTTCTTTCATGATTAGGGTTAAAAACCCAATCTTGGATATGTACTTCACCTTGTTTTGGCCGTCATTCCAACTCCTCCCAATCTGAGATGAATTAATTAGTATCATTAACAACCCTTTTAATGATACCTTCTTTATGC
>MU228059.1:1213112-1255026 GCA_018584345.1 Thuja plicata | reverse complement strand
CTTTCCATTTTTGAATTCCGTCACTTTTGGCTCCAATATTGGCAAGACAATCAGCTACCTGATTAGTCTCCCGATAATTGTGAGATATATGGAACACTTCAAAGGATTTAACTATAGATTTAATTTTTATGATAATATGCTCTATAGTCCAAGAAGGTGGATTGATATCTTTAATATTGTTAATTATATTTAAAGAGTCACCTTCGAGCCATACTCTTTTGAATCCCATTTCTTCCACCAGTAGGATAGTGTTAAGGGCCGCCAAGGCCTCTGCTCTATGATTAGATTGAAAACCCAAGGGGATTGATATAGCACCAAGAAAGTTACCAGAGCTATCTCTGATGATGCCCCCTCCCCCAAAGACACCCAGGTTTCCTTTAGAGGCACCATCAAAATTGGCTTTAACCCAGCCAATTGGAGGAGCAGTCCAGACAGATAATTCTCTTTGGAAGCAATCTTGATTTTTGAGGAGAGGAAAGTTCCAAGTTGACCAGTTGACCTCTGGGATGAGAGAACTATACTTTCTATTGCTATTGTTTATAGCAGAGATGAAATTTTCCTTTAAAGATCTAGACATTATGTTGAAGATAATTTCAGGTTTAGAGCTTTTCTCTCTGAAGATTCTATTATTTCTTTCCTCCAGATACTCCAGCAAAGATGAGGCAGAATAAGATTCCAAAATTGTCTAGCAATTTCATTATCAAAAGGGCATCTCCATTGAGTAAAAAAGTCCTACCAGGAGTTAGGAAAGAACCAAACCAGATTCCAATTTTGAAAAACCAAAGACCAAACTTTCCTGGTAAAACTACAATGGATCATGAGGTGATCACAGGATTCAGCTTGATCAAAGCAAAGACTACATCTATTAACATGAGAGAAGCCTCTTTTAACCAAATTATCAATAGTAAGGGGCTTATTCTGGATAAGAATCAAAAATAAAAAGTTAATCTTTGGATTAAGGAGTTCATACCAGATAGTAGCACATTGGGGCTTAATTTCTTTGGAGAACACGAAGGAGCAGGCAGAGGCCACTGTGAATTCACCATGAGTAGAAAGGTTCCACACAATCTTATCTGGAAGATTATCTTCACTGATCCAGGACTGCAAGTCTATCATAAGGGGTAATAAGCTTCTATCAATGCTAGAGAGATCCTTCCAGGAATTATTATTCCTATAGTCAGAGACTTTATATCCAAAAGTATTTTTAGCTTGGGTAATAAAGTCCTTCCACTCTTGTCTTTCTAACAGGGGATATTCATAAATCCAGGGATCATCCCAAAATTCAATGGTGGACCCATCTCCCAATTTCCATCTTATTCCTTTTCTCAAGAGATCAATGGAAGAGCATAAACTATTCCAGATGTAAGAACCATTGACTCTCTCTTCATTATTTAGGAGGTCCTTCAAGCTATTAGAGTTGGTGAGGTATTTGTTTTTAATTATACTATTCCATTGTTTAGAATCACCAAATATTCTCCAAACCTGCTTAGCCAGAAGAGCCTTATTAATAATCTTAATAGTTCTTATCCCTAGTCCCCCTTTATTTTTAGGCTTACAAACTTTTTCCCAGGTGATCAGACTGAGCCTTTTTTTATCTTCAACTCCAGTCCATAAGAAGTATTTTTGGATAGTTTCAAGCACCATTGCATACTTATGGGGGATCTTAAAGAGGCTTAAAGCATACATAGGCAAATTTTGTAATGTCAATTTCAAAAGCTAAATTTTACCTGAACTGCTAAGAAGAGCACCTTTCCAACCAGCCAACTTCCTATTGAATCTATCAAAAATTTGGTTCCAGAAGATATATGGAGGTTTAGAACAGAGAGGGAGCCCCAAGTATGAAGAGGGAAGAGCACCAATGCTACAACCAAGAATTTAGACATCTTATATTGTCTCTCTAGAGGAGTATTGATAAAAAGGTTGGAGCTCTTATCCAAATTGATGAACTGGCTAGTTGCTGAGGTATAAATAGATAAAGCTTTTTTAAGATTCCTAGCTTCTTTCACAGTAGCTTCACCCATAATAAGAGTATCATCAACAAACTATTCATGGGAATAGGAAGTTCTGGCCGAGGAGGGATAGAGACTAGATATTAGGCTAGTATTAACAAGTTTAGATATATATCTTCCCAACCCTTCAGCCAATATAGAAAACAGAATAGGAGAGATAGGGTCCCCCTGCCTTAGGCCCCTAGAAGGTTTGAAAAAATTGGAAGAGCCACCATTCACAATCACAGAGGAAGACACAGTACAGACCAGATGATTAACCATTTTGATAACCCCTGCATCAAAACCAAAGTTGCTTAAAACTTTTTGGAGAAACAGCCAGTCAACCCTATCATAGGCTTTAGATAAATCCAATTTCATGAGAAAGCCCTGTTTCTTGGTAGTTTCAAGGGAGTGTATATTCTCATGAACAACCACAATGGAATCTAGGATTTGTCACCTAGGAACAAATCCATTTTGTTGAGGGGATATAATTGAAGGCAGAAGAGCAAGCAGTCTAGACGTCATAACTTTAGCTATAATCTTGTATATTCCATTACAAAGACTGATTGGTCTGAAGCATTCCACCATATTAGCACCATGGAATTTAGGTACAAGAAATAAAAAGGTGGCATTAAGTTCTCTAAGAAGAGATTTAGTACCAAAAAATTCTTTAACAGCATTGAGAACATCCTGACCAATAATCTCCCAAAACTGCTGGAAGAAGAAAAGGGGAAATCCATCAGGGCCTGGAGACTTGTCGCCTTCAAAGGAAAAGACTGCATCTCTGATTTCCTTATCATCCGGGATAGCCTTTAGTCTGGAGTTGGTATTACTGTCTATCAGAGATGGAATAGCAGAGAGAATTTCATTTTGGTTCTGGGGATCAAGCATATCATCTCTAGTTAGAAGACGAGAGAAGGAATGAAGCATTTCCTTTCTTATCTCTTCTTCCTTAACCAGAAACTGATTGTTGACTTTTAAGGAGGAAATTCTGTTGATAGCTTTGTGTTTCAAAGTAGTCATGTGAAAAAATCTAGTATTTTTATCCCCATCTTTAAGCTAGAGAGCTCTTGATCTTTGCCTCCAGAAGGACTCCTCTTTAGAAATGATGTTCTGATATTCTGCCACCAAGACATTCTCCATACATCTATGCTCCTCTGAGAGACCCTCTTTTTGAATAATCTCTTGAATAGTCTTGATCTCTTCCTTTTTGATACTTTTAACCTTGAATATGTCCCCAAAGACTTCCTTATTCCAAATTTTAATATTTTTCTTAACATTACTCAACTTTTTGGCTATCTTATGCATAGCAGTGCCTTCCTGATTACAGTTCCACCATTTAGATATGTTGTCTTTTAGGCTAGGGTGGGCTAACCACATCTTCTCAAAGTGAAATGGGATATTCTTTTTGCCATTCAAGATATTAGCATTGAAGATTATAGGGAAATGGTCAGAACCAATCCTAATAGAGGAAGATAAAGAACAGGAAAAATTAGACAGCCAATCAATAGAGAGGAGGGTTCTGTCAAGTTTCACCTGTATGAGATCAACACCAGTTCTTCTATTCGACCACGTATAGGAAATACCTTCTAGCTCCATATCAAAGAAGGATTGATCATTAATATACTCCATAAGATCCATTCTGCTATCAACTTGAGAAAGAGCACCACCCATTTTATTGTCTACCAGCAGGGGAGTATTAAAGTCCCCCATCACCATCCAGCTAATTGCCTGGAAGTCATTCCTAATTTCTTTAAGTCTTTTCCAGAATCTGAGCCTTCCACTTTTTGTATTAGGGGCATAAATATTCATGAGGTTCCAAGAACATTCCAATTTAATATGTTTGAAAAAAATAAGGATAATGTTCTTCTCAACATGAATCTTCTTGCAGTTTACAATAGCATTGTTCCAAAAAATCACAACACCACCAGAGGCACCATCAAAGTCACTGCCAATACTACTACCATTCTTAAAAGGGTTACTTTTGTCAACTTTCTCTCTAGACATTTTAGTTTCCTGGATAAGAATAATATCAGGGTTAGATTCTCTTACCAAATTTCTAAGAACATCTTGTTTATGAGGACTATTTAGACCTCTAATATTCCAAGATATAATCTTCATTTAATGAATTGGGGAGAAAATCTCAGGGATAGTAGATTTTTTACCATCCGCAATACTCTATTTTTCTTCTAGCTCTCTCATAGCTTTTTGAGAAGGTCTACCTCTTCCTCCCTGGGGCGATCCTATATCTGCTTTTTTCCTTCTGGTCTGGACTCCCCCTAGAGGGGTTATTTCTTCCTTCTTCCCTGATTCTGAAGCTTTAAGATTCAGTCCTCCTTTCTTAGAGGGTTTTTTGTCCTTATTATTTTTCACCTCAGACCATTGGGATTCCTGCTTTTTTGAAATAGGAGACGAATCATCAAAACTTTCTTTTTGATTGTCCTTCTCACTAACTTCAGACCAACTCTTACTACTATTTCCATTAATAACAGATATAACCTGCTCTTTCACAAAAGGTGAAGATCCCAATTTGTCCACAAATGTTACTCCCTGACCATTTATTTCATGGAAGCAACCATTCTCATTTTGTTGTACTATTCTTGAGACTTGGGGCTCCTTTTCAACACCAACTTCCATAGAAACATTTTGGGGCTAGACATCATTCTCCCTATTCCTAGCTAGAGGGCTTTGAAGATCAGGTAAAGAATCATCCACTTTTTTCCCTTTTTTTGTTATAAATGGGTCCTCCTACTCCAGGATCTGAGGTAAATATTTATCAACTGATAACTGAAAAATATCTTCCTCTGTCTAATTTGTTAGATCAGCGTTTAGATCTTCTGTTGATTTTTTCTCTTCTAAAACATTCAAAGGGATTGGAAGAGAGGGAGAATTTTTCTCTTTCCAAACAACCCTTGAATCTTTCTTTTTAGCTTTAATAGAAGGTTTAAGAGGACATTGTTTTGCCCAATGACCAGATTTTTTATAGGTAAAGCAGGAAAATGGGATTGTTTCAAACTCCACAACTTGATTATAAATTCCCAGCTTTAATTTAATAGAAATAACTTCTAAGAGATCTGTCTTTTGATTAATGTTGACATAGATTCTAGCATAGACTAATCTAGTCTTAGCAGCTATCATTGGGTCTATGGTTAAGAGCTCCCTGGATGAACAAGCCAATCCTGAAAAGACATCTTCATGCCAGTATTCTAGAGGAAGTCCCTAGAATTGAACCCACACTGGGGCTGATTCAAACATATCCATATTAAGATCCAGATTAGTCCCCCACTTTTGAAGAGCCAAAGATGATTTACCAAACATCCAAGGACCCCCACATAGAACTACAGAAAGGTCTTCAGAACTAGAAAACTCAAAAGTGAAAAAACCTTTTGGTAGGGCAGCTATGTCGACTTGACCTTTTAACCTCCATTTCCTTGCTGCATAAGCCCTTACTGTATCAATGTTAGGTCTTGGGCCCATAAAATTTCCTATTAGCATATTTTTCATTGAGGCTACTATATGATCAACCAGTGAATCAGGGAGGGAAATGCTAAATATTCCTTTCTCAGGATCCGACGTATTGTCAACAAGGGGAAAAGAAGATTTCCCAGTAGTTTTCACACCAAAAAGAGAGGACCAACTTCCATTAGTAGTATTTTTAACTAAAGGTTGACCATCTTTTACTTCAGAAGACTTACCATCACCTTTCGTTATCTTTGGTGCATCTTCACTGATTTGGAATCTCGATAGAGGAGTGTCCTCCCGTGTCTCTTTTGTGGAGCCCTCCACTGCTGCATGTTTTACCTTTTCCTGAATCACTGGCACGGACAATATCTGAACTTTGCCAGAGGTCTCTTTCCCGCTCATTTCCTTGTTCAAAAAGTCTCGTTTACCTCCTCAAGGATGATTGGGATCTGGGTCTTTGTCCCCTTCTACATCCTTCTCTCCTCCCTTGATAATCCTGCTGCCTTCACCTAGATTCATCTGCAATCCTCCTCCAGCAGGTTTCGCGCCCAAAGGGGAATTTGAATTCCCTCCAGCCGCACGCTCTCCTCCTCTCCTCTCCATTATCCGATAAATTGATATTTTTCGCTTGTATCAACATTGTTGACCTGAACTAGATCCAGATTTTCTCTTTTTATTAGTTTTGCCAATCCCAGTGCTCTTATCAATTTTTTGATATGGATGTCCAAATCAAATTCTTGAACTTTTGTTATCCATTTACATCTTTTTCCAGTTACCTCATTTTGGACAAAAATATCTTTTACAACAGCATGAGGAACATAGGCATTTACCTTTGCACATACCAAATATGGCCTGAAAGCCTTAACTGCCTTTACTAAAGCATCAACCTATTTCTCCATCAACTGATAGTTCAATTCAGCTGATTGCAATGACTTGCTGAAAAATGCAATGGGATGTTCAAATCCCTCACCATCCTTTTGCAATAGGACTACTGCAATAGTATGGAAAGAAGCAAAAGTGAATAAAGAAAAGGGCTTGGTATAATCTAGGGACACTAGGATAGGTGCTTCTTGGATGGCTTGTTTTATTTTTTCAAAGGCTGATTGTGCCTCTTGGCTCCATTCAAATCTTACATCCTTCTTGAGCAATCTGACAATGGGTTTAACCAATTCTGCAAAGTTGGTAATAAATCTCCTAAAAAAATTGATTTTACCTAGAAATGACCGTATGCCTTTCAAATTTATGGGAGAAATTACCTTTTGTATAGCCTCAAAGACACCCCATATTCCAATGCTTTTATTATCACTTTCTCCAAGTGGCTGCAATGATCTTCTGCCCTTTTTGAGAAAGTTGTCAAATCATCTTGGTATACTACCATCATAACATCTACAGGATCTTTGAAAGCCACATCCATGGCTCTTTGAAAGGTTGCACCAGCATGTTTCAACCCAAATGGCATGCGAGCATACACATAAGTGCCCCAAGGAGTAGTAAATGTTGTTTTGAATTGCTTAGATTCTTTGACTAGCACTTGATTGTAACCTAAGAAATCATCCATCATAGACAGCAAGTCACATCTAGTGACTTTATGCAACATAGCCTTCACATTGGGTAATCCATAGTTATCTTTTAATGAGGCCACATTCAGGTTTCTAAAATCAACACACAATCTTATGTCCCCATTCTTCTTTCTCATAGGGACCAAGTTAGAAACCCATGATGAATGCCTGATTGGCTAAATTATACCTGCATCTCTTAGCTTCATCAATTCTGTCTACATTTTGGTAGCCTGCAATGGATTAATGGGCCTTGTATTTTCCTAAATGGTTTTATACCCTCTTTCAGAGGGATGTCATGCTAGAATAAGTCTTTTCTATAAGCTTTCAAATCATCATAAGACCAGGCAAATGCATGTTTGTACCTTTTCAACAATTTTATCAAATTCAGTCTCACATTGCTATCCAATCTTTTACCAATATAGATTAATTAGGGAGATGTTTCAAATCCCAGGTTAACTTTTTCTAAATCTCCTATCTTTGCATTAGATTTATGGGTCATATAATTGTCATTTATGTTGAACATGTCTTCGAACTCAACCAACCATTTGGGAATGTCATTAGTAGACAAGTGGATAAATTCTTGATCAAAGATATACTCCTTACCATCTACAACTGCTATTAGAGATTCACAATCAATCTTCTGACCATCATACTGATCTACACACTAAATGAACCTAAGAATATCATCATCATCCTCAAACACTTGCCAATTATGAATATTGTTAGGGACTACAAGTCTACATTTTATTTCTACCACAGACATGCTAGTAAGGGTGACATCATTATTTTTTATGGAAACATTGGCAAGGAAATTTTCCATTATGTTATTTGATCTCTCTATCCATAGGATATTGAAGGCATCAAATAATTCTATCTTATCCTAGACTGCATACTTGTACAATTTTAGTCTGTCATCTTTAGCAGCATAATGTTCCCTTATCTGAGATATGACTAACTGAGAATCCCCATGAACTTTCAAACATTTAATACCATGCTTAATAGAAATATCCATTCCCAAGATTAAGGCTTCATATTCAGCAGTATTATGTGTACATTGGAAAGTTAGCAGGAAGGAATACTTAAAAGTGATACCTGATGGGTAAATAAACAAGACTCTAGCTCCTGATCCTTCCTTGGAGCATCTTCCATCAAAGTAAACTTGCCATAGTCCATCTTGTTGCAATAGAAACTAATCTATAATTGGGTCAGTGTTATTTAATTGTGGCTTGATCTCTTCCATAGTAAAGTTTTCCATATCAACATTTACACAACAATTCAATTGGTCAAGTAAAACCACCTCCACCATGACAGGTGACCAGGGTTCTCTGTACAACTTGGCCTCATTTACATTTAGAGGGATAGCTCCATAGGAAAAATCTAATTGCATCTTTCCACCCACTGTTACTGCCCACTGCCTTGACAGAAGCATACCATAATATGGTTTAGTGTCAACAACCACTATATCCATTATGTAAGTTGCTTCTTAGAAAGCAATAGTTTTCACTTCAATGTCTTTCAGTGTTCCTATCATAGGAACTTCCCTGATATCCATAGTATAAAAATTTCCAGCGGGTGTGGTTACCTGAAGGCCCAATTCCTTCATGACATGATAAGACATTACATTTTCTACAGCTCCAGAATCAATCATGCATTTTTTTACTAAGAAATTATTCACCATTAGGGTAACATAAAATGGGTCAACAGATAATGGTTCTTGGGTGATTATGTTTCCAATGCAGATATTGGAAAATTCTTTTCTTTTTTATCTTTATTTTATCTGTGGACTGTCCATTCTACTATCATTTGATGTCAGGGGGATTTTCTCTTTTATTTTCAGCATCTCCATGAGTGGGACTAAAACTTTCATTTGATTCAGAGCATGTCTCATGTCAAAAATGGGTTATTTAGAGGACATATCACTCATCTTCCTACCTTTCTTGGATTTATCATTGGGTATTAGTTCCTCCTTTGCTTCTTCCTTTTCAATATGAATAGAAGAGGTCATGCTTTTCATCTATATTCCCCTTGACATGAGAATCCTTAGTAACTTGAGGTGAATCCTTTTTGACATAGACAGGGGTAGGTTTACCTTGAGCTGGTTGCATTGTTCTATTTCTCAAATTATATGCATTTCTGGCTTGATTAATTGCTGCAACAGTCAAAGATATCTTTTCCTCATCAGTAGGAGTTTTAAAATGAGAATGTGAGTTGTCACTTCCCACTGTATTTATAGTTACTTGTGAAACATTGTCAACCTAATCACTTTTGTAAGGTCCAATCTATGATTGATATTCTAAACAAGAACTATATTATGTATACAAGTTATTAGAAGATGAATCAATATCAGAAAACCATGGGTATGGTTTCTTTACTGTGAACATATTAATGGTAGGGCCTTCTTGTTCCCTTTCTTCTATTTGAGAAAAACAATCTTGGGCTATTACACACTGATAGAAATAATGTGGCATATTGCAAGCATCACACCAAGGGGTGTTCTCAATATAGTTGGCACTATTCCTTTTTAGGGGATCTGGGGTTTCTTTGAATTTTGATTTATCTTGTCCATCAAGGATTGGCTTGCCATTTTTCCAATTTATTTTATAAGGGTAGTCTCTCAGGTTGGGATGTTTATCAAACCTTTGGTTAGTGTATTTATTGTTATGGTACCCTCCCCTATCATTTTTATCCATTTTGGCAACAAGATATTTTACTACACTTACTAGTTTATCCACTGTATCATCTTCTTTGACAGTTTTGTTGGCAGATCCCTTTTCCTTCCAAAGTTTATTGTCTTCCCTCTTCCCCAATTTCCTTGATGCTCTCCTATTGGTTTCAATGTCAATAGCTATTTTGTAAGAATCCCTTAAGGTTGTTGGGTTCTTATCTCTGAGTAAATCTGACATTTTATCATCAGTAGCATTGATATATGTAGTGAGAAATATTTCCTCATCTAACCTCAAAAATTGGAATAGTTTATTCATGGATTTTTGAAATCTAATATTAAAATTATCCATACTCTCATTAGGGAACTTTTTAATGTTATTGAATTCATTCAACATGTATCCAGAATTCACATGTTCTCTATATTGTTATATAAAAGATTTCACAAATTTATCCCAAGATGCAATGCTATCATTAGGAAAAATTTTGAACCAATCCCTAGCATCTTTTGTTCATGATTGAACAAAAAGCTTCATAATGACATCCTCATTTTCAATTTCAAAGTCAGGTTTTTTATCACTAAAAGCTTTCAGATGCTCTTCACAAGTTACAACATTAGTTCCTGTGAACTTGTTGATTTTGTCTCTTATCTCATTGGGGATCACATTAGGGTGACCAAGAATGCCTTCAAAGAAAAGGGATTTGTATCTGTTCATGTGGACAGTTCTCCTTTGGAAATTTCCAAGCACATTGTTGCCACCTGGTCTAGTAACTTCTCCTTGATTTTGAGTGGGTGGGGGAACACTTTGTTTGATGTTGGAAACTTGAATGCTTGGGCCAGAACCAACATGCTGAGCATTTTCATTTGGGATAGAGGTTTTAACATTTGAATTCAAACCAGAGGATTGCACTTTAGGATCAACCCCTTGATTATTTGGGATTGGGCTAGCAGATTTCTTTTGTTTCTGTATCCCATGATTAAATGGCATAGAGCTACTTGCAGAAGTGTTAGTAGTATCGTGTAGAAAATATATCTTCATTCACATATTAGCTGTAGTAGCCTCTAATTCTAACTTCTCCAATTGTTTGGCCAAGTCCTCTTTAGCTTTTCTAGCTTTTTCCAGCTCAAGATCAACTTGAGATTCTCCTACAGGAATGGTCAATTCATGTTTAGGTTCCTCTATAGTCAAACCAACAACCTTTTTCTTACCTTTCTTGGGGGCATCTTTAGTAGTTGTCTTAAGTTTTTCATTTTGTTCAATCTCATATGGGTATAATTGTTTGATGACAGGCCCTTCTTTCTCAAATTCATCCTTGCCAGGATTTGTCATTTTATTTGGGACTTTCTTCCTCAATTCATAAAGATCTCTAAAAAATTTTGGATTCAAACCTTTAACCTCTTGATTTAGGATTTTAGACTTGAGGTCATTTCTTCTAGTCTCAACCAAAAGTTCTTCTCTTTCCATCACTAAGTCATATAGCTTTTGTCCATATTTATTCTCTGCCTCAGATATTTCCTTTTCTTGTTCCTTTTTCCTTTTTCTTAAATCCATAACCTCATCCTGCAACTTATCAAAATCATATGAGGTTCTCTCAGCAGCAAAATTTTCTTCTAGTGGATCCAGATTCTCTTCTGTAGGAAAGAAACCTATATCAATATTTTCCCCATCTCTGAAAGGATCAAAATTAGCACCATCTCTATAAGTGTCAATTGGTCTTATGGGTCCTGCATCTTCAGATGAAGATGAATTTATTTCTGGAGCAGGGGTCTCCATCCTTCCCTTAGAGGTATTTCGGGAGTCATGTTTAGATATACCTCTCTTGAACCATTGTTTCCTTCCAAGTGTATGGAGTTCTTCTCCAACATCTTTCTCAAGATTTTCTCTAAAATAGGATCTACTATTCCTTTGTCCACTCATGTTTTAGAATAGACAAATATACTCAATATGTTTAATGTGCAACACTGGAGTATATAGAGGTTAGAGTTGCCACCTCTTTTCAAAGGACAAATATATAAAAAGATTGAGCAGTTTGTCCTGACTTAGATTTTATTTTACAACAATAAGTCTGAATGAAACTTGAATGCAATGTTTCTTGATAATTATGTTAGGGATTTTTCTTGTATGAATCATAGTGCTTGAATAATTACTTGAACACCATGCTGTCTATATTGATTTAGATGCAAGAAAAACCTAATTGCTAAGGATTGGATAAGATCCTTCTTCATTTTTGAGCTCCGCATATACTTAGGCAGGTTTTACCTCTTTATGATTACTGATTACACAATATATATTAATGTGGACACTGATTTGCTATGTATCTTTGTTAAACCAACTTATGAAACACCTTGCAAATGACCAAGCATATCCAAATGCAAAACTTAACCATACAAACCATGATTGTAAATATAGCATAAATAAGTGATACAAGGATTTTCATCCTTCTTCCTTTTAAGGAGGGATAACCTAATTGATTCACTCTCCAAGGAATCACTAAAATGGACACTATCTTGCTGATATGAGTCCCTAATGAGTTCAGCTCATTTGTTCTAAGTAATAGAAGTATTTTGATTAAAATGATTTTTGATATTGGATGAGGAACATACTGCAAACTATTTCCTAGACCAGTGTCTATCCATTGGGCAAAGAGTCAATGAAAATATGAATCAGCAGAGATAAACTAATAAAGATACTGTAGAGTGCCTTACAAAATACATGTATTTGAGATAGAGTGCCTTACAAACTATCCTCTCATATACATAAATCTACATCAAATCCTTATCACAATGCTTTGCTCTCTGAAATCATCTATGAAACTTAGTCCTCTCCTTGAAAGGAACTCATAAATAATTAGACAAACTACCTTGTAGCTGGTGTATTTCAAATGCCATACAAGTGAAACACACTAGAGCACAAACAAAATGCAAAGAGACAAGATAATATGAAAGAGGAAAAATTACACTGTATTTTATTAATGGATTATGTTTCAACACATCCAGACAATAAGCCTTTAGAATATCAAATACATAGAAGTATAACTTACAATAGAAATTCATCAGACCAATAGGGATCTGCTCTGGGCATCTATAGGAAAAAAATAGAATAGACCAGAGGAAAGGAACCCTTACAATTGAGAAAAGAAGAAGATATATAGAAGAGAAGAAACCCTAGAAATTGTGTCTGGCAAACACCTATCCTTCTCTCAAATCTAATTTGCATTTTTTCCTTCTTGTCCAAAAATCTGATCCTTCTCGGTGACTTCAAAAATCTGATTTTACTTGCAATCCAAGTCTTCAAAATATCTAATTGATTTAATCAATTTTTAACTCCACCTATCTTTTTAAAATCTGATTTTATCCTCATTATAACTCTTTCATTTTTCCACTGAGAAGCTTTCCAAATCTAATATTAATCTGAGAAAATCTGATTTCATTCTTCAAAAAATCTCTAGGAGAGCAAATATGAATCTGATTTTGCAAATAAAATATATGTGCATTTTATCTCCATTCTTTCTGTACAAATTTGATCTCCATTCTTTAATCTTCATTATGTCCAAATTTGCCATTATTCTACAAAAAAATCTGATTTCCTCTGTGTTGAAAACTCTTTCCAGAATGCATTTTCAAAAATCTGAAATAAAATACATTTTCCAGAAACTATACCTTTTCCTTTGTTTAACTATGCATATAAATTTAATATTACCATTTAATATAGTTTCTATGCACTTTAGCCTTTAATTTTCCTTTAATATTCTTCTTTGATTTTCACTTTAAACTATAGCAAATTCTTTTAATTCTGTGCACTTGAAATTTCTCATTTTCCTCAATTTTCTGCATATTATGCCTAGATTCCACCAGATTTTTACACTTGTCACATGCTAATTTTCTGCTCTAAACTGGCCTTTTAACTCACCTTTTAACCCCAGTCATCTTTTCCTCTTTGTCTCATAGTCTCTTGAACTTTTTCTTAACCTTCCATCCATTTGGAGACTTGGAGACTACCTTTAGTCTCTAAGTCTCTAGATCTTTTTGCTAGCCATGAGTTTGTTGAGAGACTTGGAGACTAGCTTTAGTCTCTAAGTCTTTAGATCTTTACTTAACCACACCTTAACTGCACTTTAACCATGATCAAACTTTTTCTCATTGTCTCTAAGTCTCTAGAACTTTTCTTTAACTCTGATTTGATTTGGAGACTTGGAGACTAGCCTTTAGTCTCTAAGTCTCTAGATGATTTTCTCAACCATGGGTCTATTTGGAGACTAGGAGACTTGGAGACAAGGAGACTAACTTAACTCAACCATTAACCATGCCTCAACTATGGTTTCTTTTCACAATGTAGTCTCTAAGTCTCTTGAAGTTTTTCTTAACCATGGTTCGATCTGGAGACTTGGAGACTACCTTTAGTCTCTAAGTCTCTATATAAGCCTAACTTGACTATACCTTGACTACACTTTAACCATGGTCAACCTTTATAGTGTCTTCTCTAAGTCTCTAGATGATTTCGCCAACTATGGTTAGACTTGGAGACAAGGAGACTACCTTTAGTCTCTAAGTCTCTATATGATTTTCTTGGCTTTGGAGACTTGGAGACAAGGAGACTAACTTTATGCATTTTTACTCCAAAAGTATGGGGCCCACTTAGAAATTTAAAATTTTAATCATGAGACCCACCAAATGGCCTATGTTTTCTTTTTTCAAATCATATTCTAAGTGTTGGAGTATATGAATGTTAAAAACTTTCACAACCCCATACATGTGGGATATATCTTTATGCATTTTTGAAACTTTGCTATTTCTGCAATACTCAGAGAGCCATAACTTTTGCGTTTCAACTCTTATTTGGCTCAAATTTTTACTATAAATTTATGGCATGGTCTTTTAAAACATATCGAAAATTTAGCCCAACCCAGATCATAATTTTTGAGATATGATCAAAAACATGGCTGGCTGTGCACTTGCATTTTTAGAATTTTGAAAAGTTTCCTCAAAGTGATGCTCATTAATGACTAACTTTTTCTTGATAATGGAAATCATAACTTCCCTCCAGAGGTCTGGGATCCCCTTTCCTTTGTTTCACTTTTCCATTTTCTAACTTAAAATTTTAAAAAAACCTCCGTATTGCACTGCCAAACTGCACAAATTGTCTTCAAACTTTGATTCACAAACTAATCAAAAAGAGCCCCCGGAATTTGAACCTCTAGAGCTTGATTCACCTTTGCAAATGGAACATGAATATTCAATTATCTTGTACTGAAGGTGAAATGATCTATCGGCATCAATTTGCAAAGTTAGCATCTTAACACTTTTCTGGTTTTAAATTCAGTGAATATGCATAAACTAGATTTGGAATCAAGTTGGGAAAGTGAACAACTGGATTGGTATGAGTCTGAAACTCTTCAAATGGGTACACTTTCATGTTTTCAACATGGGAGAAAATTAAATTATGTAGGTTATTCAACTGGATACATTTTACAAAATCTCAAAGTAGGCTATTCAAATATCTGGACATGACATAGAAACAAGATAGTTCTGCAAGACCAACTTTGGGGAGATTGAAAACTTATCAAATGGATTCAAAATGACTTAGGATTTTAAACATAAGATCTTTGATATACATGTTAAACATTCCAAAAGTGGAAAACTATCAAACCTAAGAGGATGCAAGTTATTCAGATGCAAAGTAGGAAAGTTACAACAATTTGACACTATAATCAGCATATGCAAAAAATGACAAGTGCTCAAAACAAGACATCTCTAAATGACTCAAAACTTGAATCTGACGATCAGGGATGTCTTCTTATGTCTAAAAAAGAGTGATGAACACCTGGTATGCATGAAAAACTTTAGAATTGCACTTGGGAAAAAAGGCTCAAAAGTTCTCATAAGGGGCCAAAATGCAAAATTTTAACAAGGTACTCAAAAACCTTGTATTTTTTAGTACCAACAGTGGCTCTGACTAAGGATGGTTTAAATGAAAGTTTATACCAAAAACCATAGATCTTTGGAGTAGCAGACCACCCCAAAACTTCAAATCAGATTTTCTCCTTTCTCTTTCCTCTTTTAAAACTCTTTTCACCTCTCAAAACTTTCAAAAAATGGGGAAACCTCTTACTGAAAGCGAACACACAATTGAAAGGGAAAGAAACTATACAATATGTTCATTATCTACAAGAGGCCCGAAGCCCCAAAAACTAAAATCAACCCTTACCTTTGTCAAACACAAAGCTCTCTGCCCCATCTTTCAAAAATATGATAACAGTGCCACTCTTAACTGTCTGATTCAATCTATTGTCATCATGTATCAACTCATCATATGATAACAAATCTGCAAATTCTTCATATGAGCTTCCATAAACATTAGGCAGATTGTCATCACAAACAATTTGTGGCTTATACATGTCACATTCATTAGATAAGAACATAGTTTGATATCTGTAACATTTATCATCTTTCATCTGTAAACCACAACTTAAAAATTCACCATCCAACTGAAAGCAGGGACATACAACCTCTATCACACTACTTGGGCAAGTATCATTAAATTAATTCACATCCATCACTTGCATATCATCCAAAATCAGAGAGAACTCATCACCTTGGATATGATCAAACATAGGACATGGAGCAATAACCTCTTCATCAAAAATAGGAGCACTTTGCAGCTTATCATCATCAAACAAACTCAAAGCAAAGTGGTGGATGGGAGGGAAAATACCAGTACATTGAATATTGGCCAATGAAACTTGAGCTACTGATTGACCACTTTTTAATGGTTCAAAGGAAACCTTAGAATCAAAATAAGATTCAAAATCCACACTATTCTCTAAATCAGTACTCAACTCAATACTTGGAATTTCCACATCTTCTAAATCTAAAACCATACTGAAAACCTCATCATCTGAAAAATCAAACTGAATTTTATTGTAGCCTAATGAAGAAGGAGTGCGAGAAGAAACAGTGTCACATATGTCCAAATCAAAATGCACTGATTCATTTTCCTTTTCAAAATCAATATGTGTTGGACATGAAAGTTCAAAGCTTTAATTTCCTGAATATCTGAGATACTCAAAGATAAAATCTCTGCTATTTGTTCTCTGTGAAGGGAACAACACTCATCTTCTTCATTTATCTCTTTACTGTCTTCTTGCATGATGCTACAAATTTCTTCTTGGTTGGAGTCTTGTAATGAAACCTCTAAAATCATATCTTCTTGTGTAAGGTCCTCACTACAAACACTTATGTTTGCATCATAACTATTATCTTGCTAGCTGCATATATCTTCTTCATTTTCTTTCTGCTCATATAACTTTATATCAATATCATAATCAGCAATATCTTCACCAGCAGTAGACTCTTCATCATCACTAAGCATAAATTCATCTTTATCACTCTCAATATCACTAAACTAACATTCACTGTCAGATTTATCATTAGATTCTTCAATAATCTCAGAAAATTTAGATTCAATATCATTGTTTTCAACATCATGTATATCTTTAGAAGAAGCATCTTCTAAACCTTTTATCCATTCTATAACTTGCTGAAAAAATTCTCCCCTTTAAGAAATTGGTAAATTGCATGTATGCGAAAAACAAATTTGAACAAATAACTCAACCAATACATACTCCTGAGGACAAAAAATGATATCGTAGCCTTTTAGCTTATCAACAAATCTTATATAAAAATCACTTGGTGATTCATCTTCCTCTCTGCTCATGTGTTCTTGTAAAAGTAATACCACCTTTTCTTGAAGTCCTTTCCTCAACATATTTGTCTCTGCTTTGATAAGATTAAACTCTGATATAAGATCTTTTGATTCAGATATGTCATGCTCATCACTGTGCTCTTTATCCTCATACTACTCTACATCACTAAGCTACTCAAAATCACTAAATCTTTTAATAAAAGAAGCCTCTAATGCTTCCATGGATTCTATTGAGCCATGAGGTAGATTCCTAAACCAATCTCTTGCAACATCAACTAAGGATATTACAAAAAATTTCATTAATATATCCTCATGTGAAATTTTATGGCTGTCTACCAAGTCAGCAAACTTTTCTAAATGATCTTCAGCCGACTGTTCACCAAAACTAGTAAACTTCAGTAAACACTCCCTAACCTTTGATGGAATATGATTTGGATATACATTGATACCCTCAAAACTAATTTCCCCAAACAAATCACTACCCCTCCAATCAATAGATTGTGACATCTTAGCAGTCAAAAAGATTACAAACTGCTTATTTTATTTATTACATATCTCATTCAGATTTTTGCAAAAATGCAAGTAAAACTTGAAATATGTAAACCTCTTTTTTCACGCCTTTATCATTTTTTCTATAGTGCTACAATCACTTGATAAGGAAAAATATCAAAACTTTGTGAAATACCTAGATGTACTTGAGCTGCTACAAATATGTGATTTGAAAACACCTACAAATCAACTGTATTGTAAAGCCGCCAATTTGTTGCAGAGAAAAATATTTGCAACCAGCTGAGATCTTTTTTCCAGCTCTGACTTCTTCAAAACAGCAATCTCACATACACCACACATAAAGCCCTTTATTGATTCCTTACTTGGCTATGTCCATAGCCACAGTAGCCCAAAAATCTGTTGTCACTGTTGCTGCAAGTCCACCTTCTTTTGTAGTCTTTCTTTAACATGTACACTGGTGCAAATCAGAGAACTCAGAGTCGCCACTCACCAGTAGTGAGATTCTTTTGATACTATCTTAGAGAAACTAAAAACTTTTAGACACTTTGCAGCAAAAAATAGACAGACTTGACTAACTTTATAAATCATAAGGAATATATCTTTTCTTTTGAAATACAGACTCTATAACTGTCTCTCTTAACCAGACTCTAGGATGACAAAGTTTTAAACTTTCTATCTTATTTGAATCCCCAGTAGAGTCGCCAATTTGTTAGGAACTTTTCTTGTATGAATCACAGTGCTTGAATAATTACTTAAACACCATGCTGTCTATATTGATTCAGATACAAGAAAAGCCTAATTGCTAAGGATTGGACAAGATCCTTCTTCATTTTTGAGCTCCACATATACTCAGGCAGGTTTTACCTCTTTATGATTACTGATTACACAATATATATTAATTTGGACACTGATTTTCTATGTATCTTTGTTAAACCAACTTATGAAACACCTTGCAAATGACCAAGCATAACCAAATGCAAAACTTAACCATACAAACCATAATTGTAAATATAGCATAAATCAGTGATACAAGGATTTCCATCCTTCTTCCTTTTAAGGAGGGTTAACCTAATTGATTCACTCTTCAAGGAATCACTAAAATGGATACTATCCTACTGATATGAATCCCTAATGAGTTCAGCACATTTTTTCTAAGAAACAGAAGTATTTTGATTAAAATAATTTTTAATATTGGATGAGGAACAAACTGCAAACTATTTCCTAGACCAGTGCCTATCCCTTGGGCAAAGAGTCAATGAAAAAATGAATCAACAGAGATAAACTAATAGAGATACTGTAGAGTGCCTTACAAACTACATGTAGTTGAGATAGAGTGCCTTACAAACTATCCTCTCATATACATACATCTGCATCAAATCTTTATCACAATGCTTTGCTCTCTGAAATCATCTATAAAACTTAGTCCTCTCCTTGAAAGGAACTCATAAATAATTAGACAAACTACCTTGTAGCTGGTGTATTTCAAATGCCTTACAAGTGAAACACGCTAGAGCACAAACAAAATGCAAAGAGACAAGATAATATGAAAGAGGGAAAACTACACTGTATTCTATTAATAGATTTTGTTTCAACACAGCCAGACAATAAGCCTTTAGAATATCAAAGACATAGAAGTATAACTTACAACAGAAATTCATCAGACCAATAGGGACCTACTCTAGGCATCTGTAGGAAAAAAATAGAACAGAGCAGAGGAAAGGAACCCTTAGAATTGAGAAAAGAAGAAGATATATAGAACAGAAGAAACCATAGAAACTATGTCTGGCAAACACCTGTCCTTCTCTCAAATCTGATTTGCATTCATTCCTTCTTTTTCAAAAATCTGATCCTTCTCGGTGACTTCAAAAATCTGATTTGACTTGCACTCCAAGTCTTCAAAATATCTGATTGATTTAATCAATTTATAACTCCACTTGTCTTTTTAAAATTTGATTTTATCCTCATTACAACTCTTTCATTCTGTCACTAAGAAGCTTTCCAAATATGATATTAATCTAAGAAAATCTAATTTCATTCTTCTTAAAAAAATCTCCGGGAAAGCAAATATGAATCTGATTTTCCAAATAAAATATATGTGCATTTTATCTCCATTCTTTCTGTGCAAATCTAATCTCCATTCTTTAATCTTCATTCTGTCCAAATTTACCATTATTCTGCAAAAAATCAGATTTCCTCTATGTTGAAAACTCTTTCCGGAATGCATTTTCAAAAATCTAAAATAAAATACATTTTCTAGAAACTATACCTTTTCCTATGTTTAACTATGCATATAACTTTAATTTTTCTATTTAATATAGTTTCTATGCACTTTATCCTTTAATTTGCCTTTAATATTCTTCTTTGATTTTCACTTTAAACTATAGCAAATTCTTTTAATTCTGTGGACTTGAAATTTATCATTTTCCTCAATTTTCTACATATTATGCCCAGATTGCACCAGATTTTTACACTTGTCACATGATGATTTGCTGCTCTAAACTGGCCTTTTAACTCACCTTTTAACCCCAGTCATCTTTTCCTCTTTTTCTCTAAGTCTCTTGAACTTTTTCTTAACCTTCCATCCATTTGGAGACTTGGAGACTACCTTTAGTCTCTAAATCTCTAGATCTTTTTGGTAGCCATAAGTTTGACGAGAGACTTGGAGACTAGCTTTAGTCTCTAAGTCTCTAGATCTTTACTTAACCACACCCTAACTGTACTTTAACCATGATTAGCCTTTTGCTCATTGTCTCTAAGTCTCTAGAACTTTTCTTTAACTCTGATATGATTTGGAGACTTGGAGACAAGGAGACTAACTTAACTCAACTATTAACCATGCCTCAAATGTGGTTACTTTTCACAATGTAGTCTCTAAGTCTCTTGAAGTTTTTCTTAACCATGGTTCGATCTGGAGACTTGGAGACTACCTTTAGTCTCTAAGTCTCTAGATGACCTTAACTTGACTATACCTTGACTGCACTTTAACCATGGTCAACCTTTATAGTGTAGTCTCTAAGTCTTTAGATGATTTCACCAACTATGGTTAGACTTGGAGACAAGGAGACTACCTTTAGTCTCTAAGTCTCTAGATGATTTTCTTGGCTTTGGATACTTGGAGATTTGGAGACAAGGAGACTAACTTTATGCATTTTTACTCCAAAATTATGGGGCCAAATTAGAATTTTGAAATTTCAACCATGAGACCCATGAAATGGCCTCTTGTTTCTTTTTTCAAATCATATTCTAAGTGTTGGAGTATATGAATGTTAAAAACTTTCACAACCCCATGCATGTGGGATATATCTTTATGCATTTTCGAAACTTTGCTATTGCTGAAATAATTAGAGAGCCATAAATTTTGTGTTTCAAATCCAATTTAGCTCAAATTTTTATTTTAGATTTTTGCCATGTTCCTTTCAAATATATCCAAAATTCAGCCCAACCCAGATCGTAGTTTTTGAGATATGATCAAAAATGTGGCTGGCTGTGCACTTGCATTTACAGAATTTTGAAAAGTATCCTCAAAGTGATGCTCATTAATGACTAAATTTTCTTGCTAATGGACATCATAACTGCCCTCTAGAGGTCTGGGCTCCCCTTTCCATGGTTTCCCTTTTTCATTTTATAACTTAAAATTTTTAAAAAACCTCCACATTGCACTGCCAAACTGTACAAACTGTCTTCAAACTTTGATTCACAAACTAATCATAAAGAGCCCCCATAATTTGAACCTCTAGAGCTTGATTCACCTTTGCACATGGAACATGAATCTTCAATTATCTTGTAATGAAGGTGAACTGATCTATCGGCATCAATTTGCAAAGTTAGCATCTTAACACTTTTTTGGTTTTAAATTCGGTGAATATGCATAAACTGGATTTGGAATCAAGTTGGAAAAGTGAACAACTGGATTGGTATGAGTCTGAAAATCTTCAAATGGGTACACTTTCATGTTTTCAACATAGGAGAAAATTCAATTATTTAGGGTATTCAACTGGATACATTTTGCAAAAGCTCAAAGTAGGCTATTCAGATATTTCGACATGATAGATAAACAAGATAGTTCTGCAAGACCAACTTTGGGGAGATTGAAAACTTATCAAAAGGATTCAAAATGACTTAGGATTTTAAACATAAGCTCTCTGATACATGTTAAACATTTCCAAAGTGGAAAACTATGAAACCTAAGAGGATTCAAGTTATTCAGATGTAAAGTAAGCAAGTTACAACAATTTGACACTATAATTAGCATATGCAAAAAATGACAAGTGCTCAAAACAAGACATCACTAAATGACTCAAAACTTGAATCTGACAATCGGGGATGTCTTCTTATGTCTAAACAAGAGTGATGAACACCTGGTATGCATGAAAAAATTTAGAATTTCACTTGGGAAAAAAGGCTCAAAAGTTCTCATAAGGGGCCAAAATGCAAAATTTTAACAAGGTACTCAAAAACCTTTTATTTTTGAGTACCAACAAATTCATCACCTGGTAATCTCAAGAAAATGATTCTTCACTGTCTGTATGACTGCAAATTCTCCACTCTATAACTTTTATTCAAAAAACCAACAGAGGACTAGATCAGAGACTTTATGGTCACCAGTCACTCTATTTGGGACAAGATTTGTATCATCTTCAAGACCAAAACCTTCAAACAATGTGCAATGATAGATAGGCAGAAGATGGATAGGCATAATAAAATGGCTTTTATGATTATGAGGAAGAAGATACTTATTCTCAATATTGCGAGGACTAACTCTTTCATGACTATGACTCTACAACATTAAATCAATTCCCTAGTAGAGTCGGCAATTTGTTATCACTTTTTCATGTAGAATCAATATATAGCAATAAATGCTTGACTCTTTGTTTCCCAATTAAAATTCATATAGGGAAAAGGCTAATTAACAAGGATAAAATTTCTTCTACACTTTGGGCTCCACTAACCCAAGCGGGTGCACCTTCAACAGAGTACTGATTTTTAACAAATTTGACAGTGGATCAAGGATTGATGATCCTTCTTCTTTTTAGGTCGCTTGGCTTAGGAAGGATAACCTATTGATTCTCTCTTCAAGGAATCACTATGATAAATTGTATTCAAGAAAATTATCTAAACATGTATACTTTAGATAACAAAATGTAAAGATTGATTAATATTTGATTGATTTGACGATAATAACTACTTATCAGAACTTGACTAGTGCCTAATCTTGGGCCATAGAGTCACAATGAAATATACATTCACTAGAGAAAATTAATTGAAACAGAAATAAAATTTTAGATAGAATTCCTTACACACTATCCTCTCACTCTCAAACCCTTGTATCAATTTTTTGCATAAAACCCTAACCCTCTGGAACTATTTGCAAGATTTGAACCCTCCTTGAAAATGACTCACAAATAACAACACAGTTACTTTATAACTGGTACATTTAAAATGCCTTACAAATTAAACATACAAGAGGTGAATGTAAATGCAAAAAGACATCAATAATATGAGACTAGAAATTCCATTGTATTTTATTAATAATCTTGATTTCAATACATACAGATTGATTGAAAGCTTACAACTTAGACACAATTCAAAAATCTGCCTTGCAGCTTTGATTTTACCATCCCATACAATATATAACAATTTTCTACTTATAGTCAGCCTTAGTCATATTGTAATATTTAAAGATCAAGGATGAAAAAAGCTTTAGATGACCAAGCCAATCCTAAATACACTAAAGACAAAACATTTAGTTGATACTTTTGGCAGTGGAAAGACAAAATATGTTGACAACTGAATTTGGTCTTCAATCTTCATCTAGCTGGCACCTTTGTATGTTGATATTCAAAATAAATTTAGATAGTTGTAATCTAGACCTAATGACTTTCATTCTATGCTAACCTACACTAGTCTTTGAAGTAGTCATTCTCCCTGTGCTCAGAGATCAGGTGCCAGGTGTCTTCTTTACTCTGTATCCAGAATGTCTAAATCCATGTCCACAGCCTTCTTTTTCTTGGTTTTTGTCAATGTGTCCCATGTTTTGACCTTTGCATCAGTTGGCTAGTTGAAGCTTTGAATGTTCTCCAGCTGTCTCTTCAAACTGTCCCATCTGGCATCTTTTATGTTATTAACATCTATCACAAACTTATTGAAGTTTGTTTCAGCCTTAAAGGCTTCATCCAAAATCTTTTTATATCTTTCCATATCAAGTTTGTCACTGTCAGAGATGTATATATCTTTAGTTGGTGTCACATTATCAAACTCAGTGACTCATGCCCCTAATGACTTGATTTGGTTATCATTTGACCTAATTGAAGGTACAAATTTATTGTACTATGGTCCAAAAATATTCATTCTGTCCTCTATATGATTTACTTTACCTTTAAAGAAAGATAAAGTGAATCCTATCTACTCTATTTCCTCTACAACTTGGACAACTACTTCTAGTATATCAGCTCTTAAAGCTTGCAATGATGCCAACCTTTCAAAAATGCTAGTCCTTACTGACCATGTAGCATAATAAGGGTTCAAAGTTGTTACATAATTTGTAACCCTAGCATTTTTCCGTAAGCATCAAATAATACATCTGCCTTATACTTTAGAATATTTATTTTCTTCTAAAAAATGTGGAACACGGCACCTAAAATTACACTACTGTGCTCTTTGATAGCCTCCTATGTTTCCGCTGCTGCTAATTCTATTTGCACTTTAGCCTTAGCTGCCTCTTTAGGTTCTGTAGGAGCAATCTTAGGCATTTCCATCAACTATTTTTTCAACTCTTTAATCAGCTTATACTGATTATGGATCAGTTTTTTACATAGCTCCCTATGCTTTACAATATCACTATGAAACCTAAGAGGATGCAAGTTATTCAGATGCGAAGTAGGCAAGTTACAACAATTTGACACTATAATTAGCATATGCAAAAAATGACAAGTGCTCAAAATAAGACATCACTAAATGACTCAAAACATGAATCTGACGATCGGGGATGTCTTCTTATGTCTAAACAAGAGTGATGAACACCTGGTATACATTAAAAGCTTTAGAATTGCACTTGGGCAAAAAGGCTGAAAAGTTCTCATAAGGGACGAAAATGCAAAATTTTAACAAGGTACTCAAAAATCTTGTTGTATTTTAGAGTACCAATAGTGGCTCTGACTGAGGATGGTTTAAATGAAAGTTTATACCTAGAACCATAGATCTCTAGAGTAGAAGACCACCCCAAAACTTCAAATCAGATTTTCTCCTTTCTCTTTCCTCTTTTAAAAGTCTTTTCACCTCTCAAAACTTTCAAAAAATGGGGAAACCTCTTACTGAAAGCAAACACACAACTGAAAGGGAAAGCAACTGTACAATATGTTCATTATCTACAAGAGGCCTGAAGCCCCAAAAAATGAGATCAACCCTTACCTCTTTCAAACACAAAGCTCTCTACCCCATGTTTCAAAAATATGATAACAGTGCCACTCTTAACTGTCTGATTCAATCTACTGTCATCATGTATCAACTCATCATATGATAAAAAATCTACAAATTCTTCATATGAGCTTACATAAAAATTAAGCATATTGTCATCATAAACAATTTGTGGCTTATACATATCACATTCATTAGATAAGAACATAGTTTGATATCTGTAACATTAATCATCTTTCATCTATAAACCACAACTTAAAAACTCACCATCCAACTGAAAGGAGGGACATACAACCTCTATCACACTGCTTGGGCAAGCACCATTAAATTCATTCACATCCATCACTTGCATATCATCCAAAATTAGAGAGAACTCATCACCTTGGATATGATCAAACTTAGGACATGGAGCAATAACCTCTTCATCAAAAATAGGAGCACTTTGCAGCTTATCATCATCAAACAAACTCAAAGAAAAGTGGTGGGTGGGAGGGAAAATACTAGTACATTGAATATTGGCCAATGAAACTTGAGCTACTGATTGACCACTTTTAAATGGTTCAAAGGAAAACTTAGAATCAAAACAAGATTCAAAATCCACACTATTCTCTAAATCAGTACTCAACTCAATACTTGGAATTTCCACATCTTCTAAATCTAAAACCATACTGAAAACCTCATCATATGATAAATCAAATTAAATTTTATTGTAGCCTAATTAAGAAGGAGTGCAAGAAGAAACAGTATCACATATGTCCAAATCGGAATGCACTGATTCATTTTCCTTGTCAAAATCACTATGTGTTGAACATGAAAGTTCAAAGCTTTTATTTCCTGAATATCTGAGATACTCAAAGATAAAATCTCTACAATTTGTTCACAATGAAGGGAACAACAGTCATCTTCTTCATTTATCTCCTTACTATCTTCTTGCATGATGCTACAAATTTCTTCTTGGTTGGAGTCTTGTAATGAAACCTCTAAAATAATATCTTCTTGTGTAAGGTCCTCACTACAAACACTTATGTTTGCATCATAACTATTATCTTGCTGGCTGCATATATCTTCTTCATTTTCTTGCTGCTCATATAACTTTATATCAATATCATAATCAGCAATATCTTCACCAGCAGTAGAATCTTCATCATCACTAAGCATAAATTCATCTTTATCACTCTCAATATCATTAAATTCAGATTCACTGTCAGATTTATCATTAGATTCTTCAATAATCTCAGAAAATTTAGATTCAATATCATTGTTTTCAACATCATATATATCTTTAGAAGAAGCATCTTCTAAACCTTTTATCCATTCTATAACTTGCTGAAAAAATTCTTCCTTTTGAGAAATTGGTAAATTGCATGTATGGAAAAAATATATTTGAACAAATAACTCAACCAATACATACTCCTAAGGACAAAAAATGATATCGTAGCCTTTTAGCTTATCAAAAAATCTTATGTAAAAATCACTTGGTGATTCATCTTCCTCTCTGCTCATGTGTTCTAGTAAAAGTAATACCACCTTTTATTGAAGTCTTTCCCTCAACATATTTTTCTCTTCTTTGATAAGATCAAACTCTGATATAAGATCTTTTGATTCAGATATGTCATGCTCATCACTGTGCTCTTTATCCTCATACTGCTCTACATCACTAAGCTACTCAAAATCACTAAATATTTTAATAAAAGAAGCCTCTAATGCTTCCATGGATTCTATTGAGCCATGAGGTAGATTTCTAAACCAATCTCTTGCAACATCAACTAAGGATATTACAAAAAAATTTCATTAATATATCCTCATGTGAAATGTTATGGTTGTCTACCAAGTCAGCAAACTTTTCTAAATGATCTTCAGCCGACTGTTCACCAAAACCAGTAAACTTTGGCAAACACACCCTAACCTTTGATGGAATATGATTTGGATATCCATTGATACCCTCAAAACTAATTGCCCCAAACAAATCACTACCCCTCCAATCAATAGATTGTGACATCTTAGCAGTCAAAAAGATTACAAACTTCCTCTTTTATCCATTACATATCTCATTCAGATTTTTGCAAAAATGGAAGTAAAACTTGAAATATGTAAATGTCTTTTTCACACCTTTATCCTTTTTGCTATAGTGCTACAATCACTTGATAAGGAAAAATATCAAAACTTTGTGAAATACCTAGATATACTTGAGCTTCTGCAAATATGTGATTTGAAAACACCTCCAAATCAGCTGTAATGTAAAGCTGCCAATTTGTTGCAGAGAAAAATATTTACAACTAGCTGCGATCTTTTTTCCAACTCTGACTTCTTCAAAATAGCAATCTCAGATACACCACACATAAAGCCCTTTATTGATTCCTTACTTGGCTATGTCCATAGCCACAGGAGCCAAAAAATTTGTTGTCACTATTGCTGCAAGTCCACCTTCTTTTGTAGTCTTTCTTTAACATGCACACTGGTGCAAATCAGAGAACTCAGAGTCGCCACTCACCAGTAGTGAGATTCTTTTGATACTATCTTGGAGAAACTAAAAAATTTTAGACACTTTGCAGAAAACAACAGACAGACTTGACTCACTTTATAAATCATAAGGAATATATCTTTTCTTTTGAAATCCAGACTCTATAATTGTCTCTCTTAACCAGACTCTGGGATGAAAAAGTTTTAAACTTTCTATCTTGTTTGAATCCCGAGTAGAGTCACCAATTTCTTAGGGATTTTTCTTGTATGAATCAGAGTGCTTGAATAATTACTTGAACACCATGCTGTCTATATTGATTCAGATGCTAGAAAAGCCTAATTGCTAAGGATTGGATAAGATCCTTCTTCATTTTTGAGCTCCACATATACTCAGGCAGGTTTTACCTCTTTATGATTACTGATTACACAATATATATTAATGTGTACATTGATTTTCTATGTATCTTTGTTAAACCAACTTATGAAACACCTTGCAAATGACCAAGCATAACCAAATGCAAAACTTAACCGTACAAACCATGATTGTAAATATAGCATAAATCAGTGATACAAGGATTTTTGTCCTTCTTCCTTTTAAGGAGGGATAACCTAATTGATTCACTCTCCAAGGAATCACTAAAATAGACACTATCCTGCTGATATAAATCCCTAAAGAGTTCAGCTCATTTGTTCTAAGTAATAGAAGTATTTTGATTAACATAATTTTTTATATTGGATGAGGAACAAACTACAAACTATATCCTAGACCAGTGCCTATCCCTTGGGCAAAGAGTCAATGAAAACATGAATCAACAGAGATAAACTAATAGAGATAATATAGAGTGCCTTACAAACTACATGTAGTTGAGATAGAGTGCCTTACAAACTATCCTCTCATATACATACCTCTGCATCAAATCCTTATCACAATGCTTTTCTCTCTGAAATCATCTATGAAACTTAGTCCTCTCCTTGAAAGGAACTCATAAATAATTAGACAAAGTACCTTGTAGCTGGTGTATTTCAAATGCCTTACAAGTGAAACACATTAGAGCACAAACAAAATTCAAAGAGACAAGATATTATGAAAGAGGTAAAACTACACTGTATTCTATTAATAGATTTTGTTTCAACACATCCAGACAATAAGCCTTTAGAATATCAAAGACATAGAAGTATAACTTACAATAGAAATTCATCAGACCAATAGGGACCTACTCTGGGCATCTGCAGGAAAAAACTAGAACAGAGTAGAGGAAAGGAACCCTTAAAACTAAGAAAAGAAGAAGATATATAGAAGAGAAGAAACCCTAGAAATTGTGTCTGGCAAATACTTGTCCTTCTCTCAAATTTGATTTGCATTCATTCCTTCTTTTCCAAAAATCCAATCCTTCTCGGTGACTTCAAAAATCTGATTTTACTTGCACTCCAAGTCTTCAAAATATGAATCTGATTTTGCAAATAAAATATATGTGCATTTTATCTCCATTATTTCTGTGCAAATCTGATCTCCATTCTTTAATCTTTAGTTTGTCCAAATTTACCATTATTCTGCAAAAAATCTGATTTCCTCTGTGTTGAAAACTCTTTCCGGAATGCATTTTCAAAAATCTGAAATAAAATACATTTTCCAGAAACTATACATTTTCCTATGTTTAACTATGCATATAACTTTAATTTTTCCATTTAATATAGTTTCTATGCACTTTAGCCTTTAATTTGCATTTAATATTCTTCTTTGGCTTTCACTTTAAACTATAGAAAATTCTTTTAATTTTGTGCACTTGAAATTTCTCATTTTCTTCAATTTTCTATATATAATGCCCAGATTCCACCAGATTTTGACACTTGTCACATGATGATTTGCTGCTCTAAACTAGCCTTTTAACTCACCTTTTAACCCTAATCACCTTTTCCTCTTTGTCTCTAAGTCTCTTTAACTTTTTCTTAACCTTCCATCCATTTGGAGACTTGGAGACTACCTTTAGTCTCTAAGTCTCTAGATCTTTTTGCTAGCCATGAGTTTGACGAGAGACTTGGAGACTAGCTTTAGTCTCTAAGTCCCTAGATCTTTACTTAACCACACATTAACTACACTTTAACCATCATCAGCCTTTTTCTCATTGTCTCTAAGTCTCTAGAACTTTTCTTTAACTCTAATTTGATTTGGAAACTTTGAGACTAGCCTTTAGTGTCTAAGTCTCTAGATGGTTTTCTCAACCATGGGTCTATTTGGAGACTTGGAGACTTGAAGACAAGGAGACTAACTTAACTCAACCATTAACCATGCCTCAACTGTGGTTACTTTGCACAATATAGTCTCTAAGTCTCTTGAAGTTTTTCTTAACCATGGTTTGATCTAGAGACTTAGAGACTACCTTTAGTCTCTAAGTCTCTAGATGAGCTTAACTTGACTATACCTTGATTGCACTTTAACCATGGTCAACCTTTATAGTGTAGTCTCTAAGTCTCTAGATGATTTTTCCAACTATGGTTAGACTTGGAGACAAGGAGACTACCTTGAGTCTCTAAGTCTCTAGATGATTTTCTTGGCTTTGGAGACTTGGAGACTTGGAGACAAGGAGACTAAATTTATGCATTTTTACTCCAAAATTATGGGGCCCACTTAGAATTTTTAAATTTCAATGATGAGACCCACCAAATGGCCTCTTATTTCTTTTTTCAAATCATATTCTAAGTGTTGGAGTATATGAATGTTAAAAACTTTCACAACCCCATGCATGTGGGATATATCTTTATGCATTTTTGAAACTTTGTTATTGCTGCAATACTCAGAGACCCATAACTTTTGTTTTTCAACTCTGATTTAGCTCAAATTTTTAGTGTATATTTTTGGAATGTTCCTTTAAAATATATCCAAAATTCAGCCCAACCCAGATCGTATTTTTTGAGATATGATCAAAAACGTGGCTGGTTTTTCACTTGCATTTTCAGAATTTTGAAAAGTTTCCTCAAAGTGATGCTCATTAATGACTAACTTTTCTTGCTAATGGACATCATAAATTCCCTCCAAAGGTCTGGGCTCCCCTTTCCATGGTTTCACTTTTCCATTTTATAACTTAAAATTTTTAAAAAACCTCCACATTGCACTGCCAAACTACACAAACTATCTTCAAACTTTGATTCACAAACTAATCAAAAAGAGCCCCCATAATTTGAACCTCTGGAGCTTGATTTACCTTTGCACATGGAACATGAATCTTCAATTATCTTGTACTAAAGTTGAATTGATCTATCGGCATCAATTTGCAAAGTTAGCATCTTAACACTTTTCTGGTTTTAAATTCGGTGAATATGCATAAACTGGATTTGGAATCAAGTTGGGAAAGTGAACAACTGGATTGGTATGAGTCTGAAACTCTTCAAATGGGTACACTTTCATGTTTTCAAGATGGGGGAAAATTCAATTATGTAGCGTATTCAACTTGGTACATTCTGCAAGATCTCAAAGTAGGCTATTCAGATATCTAGACATGACAGAGAAATAAGATAGTTCTGCAAGACCAACTTTCGGGAGATTGAAAACTTATCAAATGGATTCAAAATGACTTAAGATTTAAAACATAAGCTCTCTGATATACATGTTAAAAATTTCCAAAGTGGAAAACTATGAAACCTAAGAGGATGCAAGTTATTCAGATGCAAAGTAGGCAAGTTACAACAATTTGACACTATAATCAGCATATGCAAAAAATGACAAGTGCTCAAAACAAGACATCACTAAATGACTCAAAAATTGAATCTGATGATCAAGAATGTCTTCTTATGTGTAAAAAAGAGTGATGAACACCTGGTATGCATGAAAATCTTTAGAATTGCACTTGGGCAAAAAGGCTCAAAAGTTCTCATAAGGGGCCAAAATGCAAAATTTTAACAAGGTACTCAAAAACCTTGTTGTATTTTTGAGTACCAACAAATTCCTCACCTAGTAATCTCAAGAAAATGATTCTTCACTATCCATATGACTTCAAATTCTCCACTCTATAACTTTTATTCTAAAAACCAACACAGGACTAGATCAGAGACTTTATGGTCACCAGTCACTCTATTTGGGACAAGATCTGTATCATCTTCAAGACCAAAACCTTCAAACAATGTGCAATGATAGATAGGCAGAAGATGGATAGGTAGAATAAAATGGCTTTTATGATTATGAGGAAGAAGAGACTTATTCTCAATATTACGAGGACTAACACTTTCATGACCATGACTCTAGAACATTAAATCAATTCCCTAGTAGAGTCACCAATTTGTTATCACTTTTTCATGTTGAATCAATATATAGCATTAAGTGTTTGACTCTTTGTTTCCCAATTCAAATTATTGTAGGGAAAAGGCTAATTAACAAGGATAAAACTCCTTCTACACTTTGGGCTCCACTAACCCAAGCGGGTGCACCTTCAACAGAGTACTAATTTTCAACAAATTTGACAGTGGATCAAGGATTCATGATGCTTCTTCTTTTTAGGCCACTTGGATTAGGAAGGATAACCTATTGATTCTCTCTTCAAGGAATCACTATGATGAATTGTATTCAAGAAAATTATCTAAACATATATACTTTAGCTAACAGAAAGTAAAGATTGATTAATATTTGATTGATTTGATGATAATAATAATAACTACTTATCAGAACTTGACTAGTGCCTAATCTTGGGCCATAGAGTCACAATGAAATATACATTCACTAGAGAAAATTAATTGAAATAGAAGTAAAATTTTAGATAGACTTCCTTACACACTATCCTCTCACTCTCAAACCCTTGTATCAATTTTTTGCATAAAACCCTAACCCTCTGGAACTATTTGCAAGATTTGAACCCTCCTTGAAAATGACTCACAAATAACAACATAGTTACCTTATAACTAGTACATTTAAAATTCCTTACAAATTGAACATACAAGAGGTGAATGTAAATGTAAAAAGACATCAATAATATGAGACTATAAATTCCATTGTATTTTATTAATAATCTTGATTTCAATACATACAGATTGATTGAAAGCTTAAAACTTAGACACAATTTTAAAATCTGCCTTGCAGCTTTGATTTTACCATCCCATACAATATATTACAATTTTCTACTTATAGTCAGCCTTAGTCATATTGTAATCTTTAAAGATCAAGGATGCAACAAGCTTCGGATGACTAAGCCAATCCTAAACACACTAAAGACAAAACATTTAGTTGATACTTTTGGCGGTGGAAAGACAAAATATGTTGTCAACTAAATTTGGTCTTCAATCTTCATCTAGTTGGCACCTTTGTATGTTGATATTCAAAATAAATTTAGATAGTTGTAATTGAGACCTAGTGACTTTCATTCTAGGCTAACCTACACTAGTCTTTGAAGTAGTCATTCTCCCTGTGCTCAGAGATCTGGTGCCAGGTGTCTTCTTTACTCTGTATCCAGAATGTCTAAATCCATGTCCACAGCCTTCTTTTTCTTGGGTTTTGTCAATGTGTCCCATGTTGTGTCAATGTGTCCCATGCTGTGACCTTTGCATTAGTTGGCCAGTTGAAGCTTTGAATGTTCTCCAGATTTGTTTTCAAACTGTCCCATCTGGCATCTGTTGTGTTCTTAACATTTGTCACAAACTTATTGAAGTCTATTTCAGCCTTAAAGGCTTCATCCAAAATCTTGTTATATCTTTCCATATCAAGTTTTTCACTGTCAGAGATGTATATATCTTTATTTGGCATCAGATTATCAAAATCAGTGATCCATGCCCCTAATGGCTTGATTTGGTTATCATTTGACCTAATTGAAGGTACAAATTTATTGTACTATGGTCCAAAAATCATCATTCTAGCCTCTATTTGATTTACTTTACCTTTAAAGAAAGATAAAGTGAGTCCTATCTACTCTATTTCCTCTGCAACTTGGACCACTACTTCTAGTATATCAGCTCTTAAAGGTTGCAATGATGCCAACCTTTCAAAAATGCTAGTCCTTACTGACCATGTAGCATAATAAGGGTTCAAAGTTGTTACATAATTTGTAACCTTAGCATGTAACCCTAGCATTTTTCCATAAGCATCAAATAATACATCTGCCTTATCCTTCAGAATATTTATTTTGTTCTAAAAAATGTGGAATAGGGCACCCAAAATTACACTATTCTACTCTTTGATAGCCTCCTATGTTTCCCCTACTGCCAATTCTATTTGCACTTCAGCCTCAACTACCTCTTTAGGTTCTGTAGGAGCAACCTTAGGCATTTCCATCAACTATTTTTTCAACTCTTTAATCAGCTTATCCTAATTATGGATTAGTATTTTACACAGCTCCCTATGCTTTACAATATCACTTGTATCAGTTGTCAATTTATTCAATTTTTCTAACAATTGGGTTGTTTTAGCCTCATTGAGATGAGAAAAATGTGTGAGAACTTGGGAAATTTCCAAGTCTCCTATATTTTGGATGGACCAAAAAATTTGGTTGCCAACCATCTTCTCCTCTATGTTTACCACTGATGGCTTCTGATCCTTAGGATCCAAGCTCCATATGGCTAGTGCTTGGGATTTTGGATTATATCCAAATCCCCTTATCATTTCACCAACAGGAACCTTTGATGACAATTTCACATTAGGTTGTTTCCTGATTTGGTCTATGATAAATGTAGAAGCAAGATCCCATCCTTCTACTAGCAACATCCCACTAGCTTTTACTAGTTTCCTGGCCTCCTCAGGTGTCATTTGTTCTGACTCAGGATCATAACCCTATATTTCTTGCAAGGCTTCTTCTTTGACTGGTTCACCTCCTGCCGATTGCAATTGTTCTTGCACTTTTATGTGTTTGTTCCAATTGAGGAACTCCTTGAATTCTTTTGTCTTGATGAAGCTATCATCACTCAAAAATTCACGTTGTTGGATAGTTCTTTCATCAGTGCAAGTCAACAAAGGCAATTCAATTTCTTCCTGGGTGTCTTTTAACAATTTCTTACCCTTCCTGATCTTCTTTTTGAGCTCATGGTCATAGGCTCTATCCCCTGGGATTAGAGCACCTATTCTATCCCTTTTCTTCCCTCTTTTCTGTGAATGCTCCCCGAGTTCCACTTTTTGTCTTTTGAGTGGGGGCTCCTCCATCACCTCAGTCTCTAGCACTTGTGTCAAATTGATGACATTCTCATCTTGTTCAGCTTATGTTGGTAGTTCTTCTATCATTTTTTGATCCATCGGAGGGGGGTTAGGAAAATAGTATTCCCCTTCTCTGTCATCCTTATATTCAGAAGAAGAGTATTCTTTCTTCTTCTTATCCTTTTCAACCAGTATATTTTCTAACTGATTACACAATAAATTATGGGACTGAATCATTACATCAAGCCTATCCAAATAGGGAATTTATGGGAAAAAACCACTAAAGGTGTATCCCTTTCTCTTCACTTTCCTCTCCAAGTCCATCAACTCATTGAACATGTTTTCTCTTATGTCAACTTCCTCATCCTCCATCATATTTCTAATGATTTCCTCTTCCATGCAGTGTTTATGCTCTCTATTATATGGAAAGGAAGGGACGAGAAATTTTCTAGCACCCAAGATAAAACCCTCAGTGTTTACATACCTGCATAGGTCAACATTCATTCTATAGTGGTTCATCCATGCATTTATCATGTCTATAGCCCCTTTCCCAATTGTAAAACCACATACTTTGAACTTCCTCAAGGTGAATTTTCCCTTCCTATGGGGAGCAGGATGTTGTTTATCTGTCAAAATTAACTTCCTAATGAACTCCATGGCAGCAATCCTAGGTGGCACATGGAATGGGAGAATGTATGGTGGGTATGAACAACCATATACCCTTATCATTGTATAATTCTTCTCATAGAAGAAATCCCCCCAGTTATGATCTCCAAGCCATCTGTCTACACAATCACAAGGCCTCAATAGTTGTAAAACCTTCATTGGTAACCTTGTTTTTTCAACACCAATAGCCCTTAGGATAGTGTATATCATCTAGTTCCCAAAGGCACAAAAATCATTATCCCGAGAAGTGTAATTCCACGCCCTCAACCAAAATTGGATTCGGTTGGGTTGATTCTGAAAGAATCTCTATGGTCTCAAACTTTATAGTTCATCAAAGGGAAATTGTAGTACAAAATCAAATGCATTAATAATTAATACTGCATAAACCTAGGGTTTGCCTCCTTATGAATTTGCACAAACCCCTCATGCATTATATCAATTATGTACTAGATGTAGTCATAGCTGGTGCTGAGGTGAGGGATCTACATGTTTAGAACAATCATGAGGATATCTAAACTAATCCTCTCAGCTCCTGCATCTACTTCCAACACTCTTTATAGTTCATATGCAATATACTGAATATAAAAGTTTGAATCCATATAAAAATATGGAATCTCTCCTACGATAGGTGTAATATAATTTTTCATTTTCTTGGAGACATGATTATCCTTGATCAATTTTTCTACAACCCCAGACTCCTTGACATATATGTTCTTCAAAATATGCAAATTTATCTCTGTAGTTATGGGGTAGTAGACATCAAAGGCTCTCATGAAAGAGTTTCTATCTTGGGTCACCAAGGGTTTCCCATCATCCTTTTTAATTACCTTGGTGAGGGGATCATATCTCTTTGCTAACTCAAGAATGAAGTCAGCATCCACAAATACAGTAGGAACTATTAGCTTGGCCAATCCACAAGTTGAAGGGTTTGAAATCAAAATTGCTTGATCACTATTTCTCTAGAAATAATTATACAAGGAAAATCCAGAAGAGCATGGGGTCTTAGCATCCCTAATATATGATAAATCATCTAGAAGGATGTTAGCACTTACCTTTCTATTTTGGGTAGACCCCGGCAGCAATTGAATAAATTCATTAGAGTAGTTCCTTTTCCCTTTAGTATCTTCTCCAGTATCTCCACTTCGTCCACTGGTGGATGCCACACTAAGTGCTTGACTCATTTTATTTGTTCTATTTTTCTCACACTTCTTTCAAAGATATTGAAACAAAACTCCTCCAAACCCTCACTATAGAATTGTCAACCACTCAATTCTCTATAGCTTTGAAAATTTGAACACTATAACACTCAACAATTCTGAATTCCTGATCAACTATACTACTTAAAACTCTTCCTTCAATAATGGCTGCTTGAAAATCTCACTGCTCTCAAGAAATTTTGATCACACAAAAAACTTATATGCTGAGATCTTGAATGTTGCTGAGGTAAAATGACAATGGACATACTTACTTATAATTTCAAAATCAATGTAACATCCCTTCAGGATTTACAGATTTAAAATCCATCACTTATGTCATAATTTTACGCACTATGACATAAATTCAATTCCTATTTGTAGCCTTTGAAAGTGACAAAAAATCACATTTGAATGAGTGCCTTTTCTTAAAAACTTTATTAAATTCACAAAGTTCAAATTTTATTGGTTTTCTTTCAACTACTTTTCCACCATGGCATTCATTCCTTACTTATCATTGGCTAGCCATTATACCTTCTGGTTGCAAGGAAAAGTCATCTTTTAACTCAGGATCCTTTACGGTGATCTCACGACTGTGTATCTCCTTATCGCTAGATGATGTCACTAACCGTAATTACCTCAAGAGATTAGGTGGCTGCAGCTCTTTAAACTTCACTTTAACCTTTGGTTCCTATCTACAGATTTAGCAACCACACTTTAATCTCTTTATCGTTGCACATTTCTTTTATTTGATAATTCATTCAGAGACCTCACGACTATAGTTTTATCTCATGATTACTGAATCATTTTTATTTTAATCAATCATCTAGAGATTACCCAACTGATGTTGATCCTCTCTCATCTTCATCTGACGTTTCTCACCAAGTCTCTTAATTTTTAACACAAACCCTAAATTCTTATGAGACTTTGCGACTGTGATCTCATTATTGAGAGATAATTTTTTGACCTCGGGTTACATATGGAGACTTCCCGACTACCATAGGATCTGTATATGGATCAACGGTTGTTGCTTGATTGCCAGATTACAAAAGGTATATTCCTTTCTTATAGAGATCTACCGACTAAAGGGAATTGCTAAGTCTAATAATGATAAGGAATATTTTGATTTTCTAAAGAGACTTTGCAACTAGCATAAGACAAAAAATACAGCACGTGTTTTAAGTAACTTAAGTGGCTCAAAAAATTAACTTCAAATGAGAAGGATGTTTCAATGAACTAGGGTTTTTAGCCATTTTTTAGTAGATTGAATTAAGACTCAGGGTTTTTGACATCTCACCTACCCAAAGACCATCAACTTTCAGAGGGACTTTAACAATTTTGAACATACTTTCAGCTTTGAAGTGAGGACATGAATGAGAACATCAAAAACATTTTAAGGCAAACCTTAAAACTTGAAATAGAACCAACACAATACAAAAATAATTATTTAACCCCTTGCTAAGATACACACTGTATCTAAAAAAAGTATGCATCAATTTCAATACATTAGATATAGTCCAAGATCCGTAATCCATGCTCAAGATCCACAATACATGCTACATCACTGAATTCAACCCCAAATAGGTCTCCTCTAGAATACATGCCACAGCTGACATCATCATCACTCATACAACTTGTGACCCATCACAAACATTATTGAACATGTCTGTTGTTTTTACCAAAACCTCTGTAGCTCATCCAATGTGCAATATTAAGCTAAGTGACCTTAGAAATAAGATCATACATCCTTCTATATATCCCCATCTTCACTCATTCTGATTCATCCATACAGTATCCATACACTTTTTTCATTCATCATACAATAGTAATAACTAGTCTGTTCTTCCTCTATAGAAACATATGTTGACATCAGTGAGAAAAAAAGAATGCTAACAACATCCTTAGTAGCCAATTCCAACACCATCAAATAATCTCCACCTTTGCATTGATGGCAACATGTGGGAAAATCCATCAACCCAAAAAGTGATTTCTCTAAGTACAATCTTCTCAATATCCTCAACACAAATCTCCCTAAAATATTAGGGATTTTGATATATAATCTCTCCCCCTTTGACAACAATGGAAAAGGGTTCCATAAATCTTCATCAATCTTCTACAATGTGTATCTTTTTCAAGTCTTCATGTCTATAACAACTAGGTACAAAATCACCCAAATAAGTTATGTAGTGTTCCTACGATCACTCCCCCTAAGGAGTAGATCCATACATCAAGTCCAAAAAATGATATACCTCTGAAATACACTGGACTGATCCATACCTACAACAATTAGTTTCCATAGGGAGGGGTTCTCACCCCAATCATGCTTCTGAGATACTCAAAAGCATCTTTTGGCAAAGGTTTAGTAAATATATATGCTATTTGTTCCTTTGTGCTGACATATTCCAGTCTAATATCCTTCTCTGCTACCTTGTCTCAAGAAATGATACTTAATATAAATGTGTTTAGTCTTTGAATGCATTACAGGATTCTTTGACATATTCACTATTCTATTGTTATCACAATGGATAACCACTAGCTCTTCAAAAATTATTCCAATGTCCTTCAGCATTTTTTTCATCCAAAAAACTTGTGTACAATTTATAGCAGCAACAACATACTAAGATTTAGAAGTAGACTAAGCTATACAATCCTTCTTCTTACTTAACCAAGAAACTAGCCGTTTCCAAGGAAAAATGCTCCTCCACTTGTTACAAGATAGGGTTGTCATTGCACCAAAAGATCAACCTATTAATGCCTGATACAACCACTAGACTTATAGAAGACATGGGAGAATGTTAAACCATGTCGTGAATCCTTGCGAGGGATAGTGGCGCACTGCCAACAATCCACCTCCCAGCATCACTTTCCACAGTCTACGTGATTCGAACCTGTGACCAAGTTTTGATACCACTTGTATCATCCACACTACCTTCCCAATTAGCATCAGTATAAGAATGTAAAATCAATTCATCAAATTTTTCATACCATAATTAATACTCTATTGTTCCTTTCAAATATCTGAAAATTATTTGCACAGCAACAAGGTGTGTCTCTTTAGGATCTGCTTGATATCTAGCCACAATTCCAACTGCATTGGAAATATCTGTTCTGATGTGAGTTAGATATTGTAGATCTCCAATCATTGATCTGTACTTTATTTGAAAGACACTCTGAGTTTCATAATTATGAGTAAGTTTATAGCCAGTCACCATAGGTGTCCCAATAGGTTTACAGTCTTCCATTCCAAATTTCTTCAACATCTCCTTAAGATACTTGGTCTGAGATATAAAAATACCATTCTTATTCTGATTAATTTGCAAACTAAGAAAAAATTTCATTTCACCAATCATTGACATTTCAAATTCATTTTCCATCTGTTTAGAGAACCTTTTACTCATTTCATCATTACCTCCAAAAATGATATCATCAACAAAATCTTCTATGATTAGAATTCCATTTTCACCAGTTCTTAAGTATAAATTATTGTCTACATTAAATTTTTTGAAACCAAGATGAAGAAGATACATGTGTAGTCTTGCATACCATGCTCTTAGTACTTGTTTCAGTCCATACAATTCTTTCTTCAATTTACAAACCATGTCTTCATCTTCTGTCATAGGAAATTCGTCTGGTTTCTCTATGTATACCTCTTCTTCCAAATCTCCATTCAAAAATTCACATTTCACATCCATTGGATATACCTTAAAGTATTTATCTGTGACATAAGAAAGAAATAGCCTCACAGCTTCCAACCTAGCAACAAGGTGAAATGTCTCTTCCAATTTTATGCCTTCTTGTTACAGGTAGCCTTTACAAACCAGTCTAGCCTTATTTTTGATGACATGTAACTGATTGGATGTTTGACAATTTTAAGTTGAAGATAATGCAAGGAATTAAATCAATTAATGGTTTGTATTTTCATTGATGTCAACTTAATATCATCTGTACAGTAATGTACATAATGCCAAAGACTTCAGAGAATCAATGGAACAAAGGTTATGCTTTCAGCAATGCATAAAATTCAAGTATTCACTTAGTGACAAACAACACCGATGGAGTGCACACCAATGGTCAGAGAAAAGAAAGATAGTCATAGTGATACCCAACGAGCTAAAGTATAGTGTTGTCTGATGAAGTAAAAACCATAGGATGCCTGATGATAAAAGTCATAAGTTTTCCCTAAGAGTAAAACTCTAAAGATGCCCAACAGATGGAGATCATGAATCTAACTAGAGTCTCACTGATGGAATTGTCAGTTTTCACCGAAAACTAACTATAGAAGTGACTGATGGAATAGAGAGTTCATAAAATGACAAAATATCTAGTTGGAAAGAGCTAAAGATAGACTTAAATGATTGTTTTCTTTGTCTTATTTGACCAGTGTTAAGTGATTTATTTAAAGATGATTTGTACAGTTGGCAAGAAGATAATTACGAGACAAATCAGGAGTTATGCTTTAAATCTAATTGGCTGGATTTTTTTCATGCCAAGAATCAAGAATCAAGAAACAGTGAATATCATGTCTATATAAGAGACAAGATTAATTCATTTACGAATGGGATTAAGGGGAGTGAATGAAAAGAGAATGCTGAAGAGAAACTGATGAAGAATAACTTCATACAGTCTTGATCAATCAAGCTAAACAAGAGCTAAGGAATTTTGTAGACACTGACGAAAAGTGAAGCATAGCATCACAAAGAAGAAAGTATGGAGCATAAACAATTGAATTGATACATTGATCAGAGAGGTAATGTACTTAAATAGATCTGAAAATCTGCAATTCAAAGTTGCATTAGAAATAGGTCATAGTGTTTCAGTTTAACCATTGAAGCATCAAGTCTCTTAACTGAGTAGGACTTAATAGTCTTCCATATATTGAGGTACATCCCAAGGAGTGCCAAAAATTTTGATATGAAAGTAGCATTAGACTTGCCTGATACCTATTGACAATTTAAGAAGGAGGTTGATTCAAGGATGGTAGCAATAGATGCCCGATACTAAGTGACAACCTTTATGCATAAAATCCTCTAACAAGGTCACACCTAACCATGTGTTTGTAACCTTTAACAAGGTTGGCTCCTAATAGGGCTCACTTCAAAAGAGTGAAAATTTGGGGTACCGGTCCCAGTGGTTTTTCCCCTAACAGGGTTTCCATGTTAAAAATTCATGTGTTATGTGTGTATGATTCATTTCTTTA
>MU228059.1:1185528-1199174 GCA_018584345.1 Thuja plicata | reverse complement strand
AAGGAAGATCTAAACTTGTGCTCGCAAGTCCACCAAGCAATCCCCTTGTTTCCCAAGCCGCAGCCACTAACTCTTCTCAAAACTCGCTCCTCTACCTCTTCCTCTTCTCCAGGATGAATGAATGATGTCTAAAGACTTCCCCCACAACCCATACTTATACCAATCTAAGCCACAGGTCAGCCTTGAACATAAATTAAATACAAATACTGAAATTAAATGCCACAAGTCGGCCAACAACAACAATTAAATGCCCAAAATAGTTGTCTTAGTAAAATCGTGATATCTCCTAGCTCTGGATGAATTAGGACTCGTGCTTCAAAACGTAGGTAGAAATCTAGGCCCTCTTCAATCCTTGAAATTTTCATCCTCTAACACTTTGTGGAAAATTAATTATATGGCTTGTAATAGGCACAAAATTCCTAAGCAAGGCCGAGCTCCTCCCAGTCCATGCCGAGCAACCAAGACCATGCCAAGTTCATTAAATACATCAAAAACAATTACCCAAGACCCAAGTAGGTCCACACAACTCTAAAAAATCCCTCACACATGAAAATAAGTGCACACAACTCCATCAAATCTCCCAAACATGCAGGATAGCCAACTACCCTGGGATGCTCCTGCATCAGTTAAAGCCATCCTCAAGGATGCACAATCCAAACAAGTGTATATAGAAAATATACAATCCAATGAACTATCTAATAGAAACTCTTTTCTTGGTCAGTTCCAATGAAGTACAGTGAACATATCCTCTTCTCTAAATCCAACAGTCAATCAAGTTTCATACCTTCTCTTTCAATCACCTTCTCTTCATACACATAAATACATACTCTCATCTTTTCAAAAGAAAAGATCTCTCATGTATACCCTATTATAATAATTGATTAGGTTGGCCAATTAAGCTTTCCCAATACATAAATAATTTTTAACCCCTTTCTAAGATACACATGGTATCTAAAACAAGTATGTAAATCAATTACAATATATCTGATATAGTCCAAGATCCACAATACATGCTCACAATCCACAATACATGCTACATCACTGAAGTCGACCCCAATTAGGTCTCCTCCAGAATACACACCACACTTGACATCATCATGACTCATACAACTTGCAACCCATTACAAAAATTCTTAAACATATCTTTTGTCATCCCTTAAGCTCACATAAGTTGAGTCATCATCGCCTGTAAGATATACTTAAAACACAAAGACTCACTCTATCAATCATCACTGCCATAGTCCAAAAACTAGTCTTTACCAATACATTTGTAGCTCATCCAATATCAAATATTAAGCTAAGTGAAATTACAAATAATATCATCATAAATTCTTCATATATCCCCATCTTCTCTCATTATGATTCATCAGTACAATATCCGTACACTCATGTCAGCCATCAAACAACAGTAATAACCAATATGTTCTTCCTCCACATAAACATATGTTGGCATCAGTGACAAAACATGAATGCCAACAATATCAGTAGTAGTAAATTCCAACATCATCCAACATTGAAACCTAATTTTATAGACTGATGATAGTCTCAACTCCCAAAAATGAGCAAAAGACCTCCTAAAATCCAAATTACTAAAAGATAGAAAAAACTGAAAAACCAAATATGAAATATTTGCATTTTTTATTTTTCTTATGTTCCATGGTCATGGCCTCCTTGACACACCAAATTCAAGATCTCAAGAGACAAAAATTAGCTAAATATTCATCCCAATCCTCTATTCAAAAACATCATTACAAGCTTACAATGGCTAAAAACAAATGGGCTATACACTATGATGATAGCAACAAGGAAGAAGAGGAACTTATTGTAGCCATATCAAAGAAGATCCAATATTTGCAATCTCAAATTCAATAATTAAAGGAAGAAAAGGACACCTCATCCATCAAGTCTTCATTAAGATCAATCTTTCATTTTCTATATGATAATTATCCACACCTATCTTAATCTTATTTAAACAAAAAGGCTACTTCACAACTTCACTTCAATCCTATCCCCGATCAACAACAAACTCAAATTAATTTCATATGTGATCAAGATCAACTTCATGACCAGCCTATCTTTGATTAGCAATATTTTCTACAAAATCATGACAATCCAATCTTTGATCGATAAAATGAAGAAGATTCAGCTCAGAGTCTTTCATATCAATCATGCAACAACAACAAATAAGAGCATTATGATCTTGAATCTAAAATCTCTTCGGTAAGTTCAAGTGAATCCAAAAATCCATTGGATAAATTATTTACTCCTTTGGGATAGTCTTGTTGGTGTTTTAAAACATTTATTCTTTGAAATCTACCAATATACCTTGAGATGGATTTTAAAGAATGGTTAGTTCCAATATGGGAAAATCTAAGGTAAATGGACCAACTATAGGGACAAGACTTCCTTCTCCACTTTTGGCTCTACAAAACCAAGGAGGGTACACCTAATCCAATTCAATACACAACTCTTTACAACTCTGGACTTTAAACAAAAGATAATGGTAAGAAAGTACTAAATGTTAACCACTCATTAATTGAATCTCCATTACCATGAAGGACACACAACCAAAAACCACAAAACATAAAATAACTTGGAAATGGTTTTGATTTAACTTTTTCACAATATAGCCAAATCAATCAAACATCTAAGAACAAATATGTACTAATTTTTAATCAGTGCTTTAGCCATTGGACAATATTTCTAGTTCAGGAGCATAATACAAAAAACAACTATTTTCAAGGACTCAAATCCATAAACACAAATAATCTTAGAGAAAACACTACTTATAAGATCCTTCTACAGTACCCAATAAACCTATGTTTTATCCAAAGAAGATTTAATTTGGTCCTAGATCAAAGCTAAGGAATAACAACATATACATAGATAAATTCCATGCAATGAATCAGAAAATCCACAACTCAAGAAGTGAGAAAAAATGAGAGACTTGAACCTGAAATATTGTATTAAGTATAAAGAATCCTTCTTCTATATCAATCTGTTTCAAAATACATACCACTTCAATAAAATGCAAGAGACATAAAACTTTCTATTCTATCTTGATACAGTCTAAACAATCTGCTATATCCCTGGGAACCAAAAGAGACTGGAACCCTTAAAATAGAGAAAAGAAAGGGATTTATAGAAGAAGGAAACCCTTGAGATGAAATCCATCGAGCACATGTCCTTCTACAAAATTCAATTTACTGCAATCCTTCCTTTTATTGACTAATCTTTTTCCAAAAGATCAAAAAAAATATTTGATCTGATTTACACCACCCACCAGGACACAGGAATAGACCAATTATAATGACAAAAAATATATGGAGCTAACTGAGGGTTTCAAAAAAAAGAAAATCTAACCAAAAACCCATTTCATCACAATGCAACAATTAATGTAGCCAGAGCCACAAAAACATCCTCCATCACTAATCAACATAATTAATATCGAGCCAAGGAAAAAAAGCCTCAAGCCACTCCCCTTGATGTAGGAGCATCCTAGGATTATTGGAAATCTTGTATCACCCAAAAATATATTTTCTTTGGAGAGTACTTGGTGTGTTTTGATCTTGTTGGTGAAGTGTTACTCAGTCATGGAGGAGTGTTGTTGCTCGGCTGTTGTGTTGGCCAAAAGGCTCGGTCACTAAAGAGCTCAGAAAACTTGGTGGTCGTAGAACCTACTTGGAAATGCTTGTGCAGATCATTCATTGTGTTTTCTCGCTGATGCCTGGCTTTCTCAGCATGTTTTGGTTTCTAGCACTTGATAGTGTTGCTGACACTTGGCAATTTGGGCTAGCCGACTAGTATTCTTGTGGATTTGGGAGGCTGACTTGGTGTATTTAATATATGTAGCATAGAATTTAATTTAGATCTATCATTGGATATTGTAGGGATCTAATTCTGGGTCATTGGTATCTCCTATGTTTGTTTTATGGCCAACCTATTGGTTGCCTCTCGTATTTAAGTAGTGTTATGTTCTTAGCTTAGGGCATCGAATGGCATCAGATCTGATGAGAGGTAGATTGTATCAAATCTGAGGATCTGAGTATTGGATCTAAGTTGTATGTTTGGGCACAAGGTAAATGGATTGATACTTGTAGAATATCTATGCTAGATCTTGGATTTATATCTTTGTATTTGGTCATAATTGGGAAGGCCTTACAACCCAACATGTTGCAATAAATTGAATGTTTTTTCTATCTCAATTTTTTTTGTGTTTCATTGTGTTGTTGTTTAGTTGCATCATGGTTTGGACTGTCCATTCTTGGATCCTCTATCCTTGAATTCTCTCAGGTGGTATCAAAGCTTTAAGTTCTAGAGTGTGCGGAAAAATCACTGAAGGTGAGGAAGTTTGCACTAGGACCTTGGGTTGGAAACTAATTTTTTGCAGAGGATTTGAAGAGATCTTAAAGATGCCTCCAAAGAAGAACTACAAGATTACAAAAGAAGATCCTAAGGTGGAGCTCACTCTTGAAGATTTCCAAGATTTGTAGAAGCAGGTGCAAGATCTGCAGGAGGAGTTGCAAAGAAAGAATGTATTTACAAAACACTGAGATAATGGTGAAGAGTCTAAAGAAGAAGATCATTTCAAAGAAGTTGTAGAAGATGTCAGAGATCTAGAGGAGGCTAGATTTCTAAGATTTGTATCTAAAATTGGGAAAAGACCTAAGATAAAAGTTTCTACATTTTCTAGAAGCCTTAGGCCAGAAGACTTTATCAATTGGATTAATGAGATGGATGAATACTTTGAGTATGAAGAAGTAGAAGATCTTGATAGAGTTTAGTTTTCAAAGACAATACTTAAAGGTTATGCAAACATCTGGTGGAAAGAATTTCAATTGTAAATAAGTCAAAGAGGTAAAGACAATATTATCATATGGAACCGAATGGTTGAGAAGTTGAAGAAGCAATTCATTCTGATGGATTATGAATTGGAGATGTTTAATAAGATGCAAGGTTTAAATAAGAAAATCAATTCAGTGCAAAAGTATACCAAGTATTTTTATAGAATACTGATTAGGACTGGTCATTTAGAAGTTGATAAAGAGAAGGTTGCTAGATATATCTATGGCTTGAGACCTAGCATACAAGAATATTTACTCACTATTTGGATGACCACAATAGGAGATGCTTATCAGATGGAATTGAAGATTGAGGAGAAGTTGAACAAGAAGTTTGAAGGTAGACATAATAAAAGAAACTGGGGTGGTAAGACTAGTGAAACAACTACTGGGAGTAATATGGTAGAGAATTCTAAATAGACTGATGAAGGATCTTGGAGTGGTCAAACCACTAGGAACTATAATGGTGGACAAAGAGGAAGATTGAGAAATGATTTCAAGGGTACTTTTTCTCAGTGTGGTGAGAAGGGTCATAGGAATTTTTAATGTTCTAAAAGAAGAGTTTCACTAACTACCAAGGAAGACATGGTGACTGTTGTAGAGGAAGGTGAAATTCTTATCACTTGGAGGTTAGCTATATGTATTGATGAACCTGTGCAGAGAAGAAATTTGTTCAGAACCAGATGTAAGTGCAAGGACAAGGTATGTAATGTCTTAATTAATGGTGGCAATTTTCAAAATTTTTTTTTAGAAGAGATGGTTAGTAAGTTGAGTTTGGAAAGGAGGAAACATCCTAATCCTTATCAGATTTGTTGGATACAAGATGTGTCTAAGGTTAGGATTGAGGATCAATGCCTTGTTAATTTTAAGATTGGATCTTATTATGATGAGATTTTGTGTGATGTGGTACCTATGGGTGCTTTCCATATATTACTCGATAGACCTTGGCAATATGAAAGACATGTTATGTTTGATGGTCGTGCAAATACTTATGTGGTAAGCCAGGATGGGTCCAAGCATAAACTAATACCTTTGCAGGAAGAAGGAGCTATGGGATGTGGATTTATTAGATGTTCTTCGAGTGATAGTGAAAAAAATGAGGAGAAAAGAGTTGATGAACCTATTCTTAAGGATGAAAGGAAGGAAAGTTTGAAGGGAAAGGAGAATAACATCTCTGAGGAACTTGCAGAGATTAAGAAGCAGATGGAATTTTTTATGAAGATAGTGTAGCAGATGATGACACTAGTGACATAGAGAGATGTATATGATACCAAGTTGATTATTAAGTATGGTGAGGACGTGGTTCACCAAAATGCTGATGGTATCAACAGTGCAGAGGATGGTCAAAGTCATTTGTAAATAGGAAAGATGAGAAAAGTACAGGGCGGATGAACTTGCTGAATGGGATAGTGGATAGAGTGAAGACAAGATGGAATGAAGGACAAGAGGATATATGGGTTAAGAACATATATGGCATACTTGTTTTGATTCCCTTAAGATGTTCATGATTTCCTTTATGGGAGCTATTATCATTGTTAAAATCTTAATGATTTCCTGGTCTGGATCGTGACAACTCTGCTAGGTCTTGCTTTGCCTTAACCTCTGCTTTCAATTTTCTAGCTGTTGGTGGAAAACCCTATATCTTTGGTTAAATTATTGATAATCCCTAGACCATTCATGGAAATTTCTAATTTTGAGTTACCTTTTTCTAGCCACTTAAGTCTTATTTATGTCATTTGCGTGGCCAAGGAATATTCTTTTATCTAGCAAAGCCCTTTATCTCTTGATTTCCTAATGTAAAGGAATATGTTTTATTTATTTGGAGATCAAGTGTAGGTCATAGATCTATTTTACATCATGTGGTTGTCACTTGATAGTTGGATAAAGATGAGGTCATCTCAAGCATTGCAAGATTCAGCGAGTGTCATTGATCATGTTCTATTCAGGTCATGATCATGTGGATTACGCTAGATCTCTGGATGAACCCATGGTCAAGGTTTTCTTTCAATGACTTGGAAATCTAGTTATCTCATAATCTCATAATGAACCTGTGATCAAGGTCAAGTTAGGTTAATTTTATTACAATATTAGGTGCAAATCATTGAAGTAGATCAAGATCTAGGTTCCGTGCGCAATCTTAAAATCAAACCATGGTAAATCTTACCTTGCCTAGTCTCGATGATTTACACAATCACTGAATATTGTGATAGAGCCTGGGTTAAGTTTTGTGCTCTAAGATTTAATAGGATGTTGCCATGTATTATGAGGACAGATAGATCTTGTGGTCTACACGTGATCTCCAAAAGTGACCATAGTTAAAGAAATGATCCAGCGACTTGGAGATATAAAGGAATGATGAACTCAGAGTCAGAGACAAGTTAAAGGTTTAAGTAAAGGTTAAGCTTGATTGGACGGCTTACATGAAGCCTTAATGTGCAAGATGAAGTTTTTTTATGATCAAGGCAATGCGCCTAGACAACACGTGGTGGATGGTGGGACCAGGTCTGCACAAAGGGAAATGAGTTAAAGACAATTCAAGTTTGAAAAGGATCTATGGTCAGCATGAAGCCTTTAGGGGAAAGATGAAGTTTTTTAATGCTTAAGGCATTGCACCATGTTGACATCTGGTAGAGTCATATTTAAGGGCCCAAGTACTTAGAGTTGATCAACAACCGCATTTTAAAATGAGAATAAGGACTTTTTTTGAGCTATTGATCTAGTTGTTTGTGCCATGTGTGACCATTATAACCATATTTTAAATCAACACAGAGGGTATCATGTCCATGGAAATGAAGAATCAAATCAAAATGGTAGATGGATGGATCAAATTGTCTATTTTTAATTATGAAGCTATGGACATGACTTATTTTCTTATTTCTGTGGGGCCTCATAAATGTTTCATGGTGGAAACTTAGGGTTCTGGTCTTATCTATAATATTGTAAAACCCTAATTTTTTTCTGGTCATTTCTGCATTAATATTTCTAGTCAAGTGGCCATGGAGACCAGATATTGTTTTGGATCTTTTAGAGAAAGATCAAATTGATGGAGAAGGAAGGATAAGTATAAATCAGATTGCAAGAAGGACATATGTCAATCAAGTGTTGAAATCTAGGGTTTCCTTCTTCTATTTATATCCCTCTTTTCTCTATTTTATAGGTTCCATTTTGTTCTAGTTTTCTCTACAAAAGTTCAGAGTAGGTTCCAAGTGTGGTTCCTCTGTATATATATTTTCCCTCTTCCATGCATATAGGGTATTCTTGTATTCTTTCTGTTTCAGGGAAGAACATCATGTTAATATCTTTCTTATGAATTAAATTCAGTATTATTGTTATGTTATCAAGATTGTCTTCATGTGTTTCTTGAATCATAGAGAATGAAGCATTAAGGGTGTTTTAGTCTTGTCTGTTCTTGATCAGCAATAGAGTCATTTAAGGAATGACTATGATTTAAGATTTGTCTTCAAGTGTGTATGAGTTGGAATATCAAGGGTATGCCATTATTGTCTTTCAATGCATGTTGATTAATGTATTGTCTATTCCAAGGTCTCTTCTAAGGGGAGGGTTAAATACTTTGAGTAGGTAATTACATACTTGAATACACAGGTAGATTCTTAAGTAGAACTTGATCAATAGGATGTCTTATGTAAGACATATAGACATATCAGACTATGTTTTTTTCCTTTGTTCATGATCTTCTTTGCAATGTTATGTTTGACTTTGTTGCCCATTGGATAAGCCACTGGTCTATGAGAGACTTGCGGCATTTCAGAGATAAATTAATCAAAATATAAATTAAAAATCATTTTCCTTTCATGTTGTGACAGAGTTGGGATAGTTCTATTTTTCAGACATGCTCTATGCAAGTAGGATACTGCATAAGATTTGATAAAATAGTGAAGTACTTGTTACCTAAAGGTTTGAAAACTATTCCATAGATATATATTTGCAAGCTTGTATTTGTCACAAAGGAGTCATGTGTGTAGATTAGGTAACACCCACCTGAGTGATGTGGAGCTCAAAGTGAAGGAGGTCTTTGAACCTTGTTGAACGTTAGGTTTCTCTTGTCTCCTTTCTATTGAGGGTGTTGATTTTGTGCCCTAGGTTTGCAATCCCACAACCTGGTCTCACAATCACACCTAGGAAAGTAGAGTGCAAGAAAAAGTACTAACAAATTGGCGACTCTACTGGGGAGGCCATTAAAGTTATAGAGTCATGCACTACAAAGAAATATTCCTCATATTTTTTAAATTGAGTCAAGTTTGTTATGTTTGTCATTGAAAAGTGTCTAAAATTCCAAGTTCCTCAAAGGTATATTCATACTAACTCACAAAATGGTGAGTAGCGACTCTGAGTTCTCTGATTTGCACCACTGTGCATGTTTAAAGAAACACTACAAAGAAGGTGGACTAGCAGTGATAGAGGCAACAAATATTTTGGCTTATGAATGGGAATATAGTCAAGAAAGGATTTCATATGAGGACCTATGATAAAGGTATGTGTTGAGAGTTTTCTTGTTTTGAAGGTCAAAGTGGGGTGAAGAGATCTCAACTTTTTCTTTTCTTTCCTCTCCAAAGATGTGGCAACTCTACAAAAGTATTGAAGGTGATTTGGAGGTGACTTCAAATCAAATAGTTTGCAGAAGCTTCATCACATCCAGGTATTTCATCTTTTAGAGTTATAATTGTTTCCTTATCAAGTGGTCTTAAGAACTAAGAGAAGGAAAAGGTGTGGATAAAGGTTTGCATACTTTATTGTTTATAGTTGCAGTTTACAAAATCAAGGTGAAGTATGTACTAAGTAAAAAATGGGGGACATGGAGCACAGGGGTTATCATGACATGTCCAAATCTGGAGGCCCTTTATTAGAGCTTGAGCTTGTTCTTACAGAAACAAAAGTGCTAAGACAAAAGCTTCAAGAAAGGGTTCTTTTGACATTACAAGGAAATATGAGAAGATAGGAGGGTGAATCTCAATTTTATTTTTACATGAGGTTTTCTTCTTAGATTAAGGAGAATAGTATCCCTTTCTGTCCTTAGGAGTTTGTTTGGTCTAATTTGTTTGTGAAACTTTGTTTTCTTGCTTCAATTGATTTTCCAATCTCTCAAAGGGTGGAATATATTTGGCATGCCATGAAATGGATGGAACATGTTGAAAATCTTGCATCTAAAGTTGCACCAGAGGTTGTGCCTAGTGATACTGATTCTGAGAATGATGGAAACCAAAATGACAGAGATGAGTCCAGTCGGGATGATGTCTCTTGTAACCATAATATGTGTGGTGAGAGTAATGGTTATGACAATGATATTGATGGTTCTATAAGGGATGATCTCTCTAATGAAATTGATTATTACTTTCACTAGGTAATATGTATGCACCCTAAAATGGTCACCTAGACTATGGGCCCCCATTCTTCAATTTATCAAATTCCTAAATCAATGCTTTGCAACATTTTCAATTCAAATCAATTTCCTTGATCAAATCGTAATTAATTCAATTATTTCAATATTTCTTAAGGTTTGATCATTTCATCAATAATCTTATTTAATTAAAAGAAAACATCCCTTATAATTAAATGAAATAATCTTATTTAAAATTAAAATAAATCTTTTAATCAAATTATCTTATCTTATTTAATTAAAATCTCTCTTTTAATTAAATAATATTATCTTATTTAATTAAAATCTCTATTTTAATTAAATAAAATAATCTTATTTAATTGAAAGAAAATCCTTTTTTAATTAAATAAATAAAATCCCCACTTAAAGCTCTCTTTTTGATGAAAAAGAAAATAAATCAAATAAATAAATAAATAAAACTCCTTTTTCTCCACACATTCCTAAGGGGTGGGATTTTTCCTCTTACTTGCCTATTTAGGGATTTATCCCACATTGCTCTTGAGGATGCATTCCTCTCCACACTTTCCTTTATAAGGAGCCCTCTCGTTCTCATTTAAGGATCAAATTAGAGATATAGAGTTTTTATGCTATTGTTATGCTCCAAGTTTGGAGAGCAATTTTGGAGGAGAATTTGAGCACTTGAGCTTGGATATTGCAACTTATCTCTTCTTGTCTTCTTCTTTCATGCCCCATGGCAATTTATTTAGATTAATTTTGCACTTCCATATTAGATCAGATTCATTTTTCCTTTCATAGATTAATCTTGCATTTGTATTTCCTTTCATACAATAATCATGCATTGTCATCAGATAGATTAATTTCCTTTCTTGCATTGTTATCATATAGAATAGCTTTCATTTGCATGCATACTTGATGATCATGGAGACTAGCATTCTTTCTTTTCATTTTTGAATCTCTCATTTTATGGTGTACTTGTAGGGGCATAAACTAGGTCAATCTGAGGGCCTCCATTACAAACCCTTACACTCCATGAATAGAGAGCTATGAGTCGCCATTCGAGACCTCATTCTTGAGCAATATTGAATATAATGACTCATAGAAGTGTGACACATTTGTAGCACACATTTTTGGCGCCCACCGTGGGGCAGAACATCTATTTTTGTCGTCACATTCAAAAATTCCTTCTATCTTCTGTCTATTATTCTCTCAGTGTCTTTAAAGCTCTAATTTTGAGCCAAATCTTACCCCACCATCGTGTTTGGATCATCGTTTTGGGTGAAAACGACTATAAACTTGCCCATATTTGACTAAGGTCAAATATGTGGCAAGTATTTTTGCCCAAACAAGCTTGCAAAGAAATCAAGGCAGATTTTGGATCATCTCTACACGCAGCCCGAGACAACTTTTCAAAAAAATCAAAAGACAAATTTTTTTAGTATGTTAAATTTGACAGCCATATCACCGTCAAAATATGGGCCTTCTGTGACAGCCCCCAGCCCATCAATTTTAATGCCATAGTTTGCTGACATCAACAGGGTTTGAAAAGTCTTTGCCTTCACCACTGGAGGTTTTGAAATTGCAGTCTAACTTCAAACGATCATATCTTGCTCATTTTAGGTCCAAATTGAGTGCAATGTTTTTTGATTTTGGGTAGAATTGTCTGAAGATTTTTGGGTTGTTCTTATTTTCTAGATTTGAGTCATGGATTTATCAGAAATTGTAGGTTTTCATCACTCTACCTGTCTAATCCTTTATTTTGCAACTTCTGAAGCCTCGTACGGGCTCATACGGTAACATTTTTTAGTACAATTTTTTTTAAGTGCGTGATTTTTCATCTACTTTCTTAATATGCAATCAGACTTCTGATTTTCCTATTTTTCTAATGTTGACCAATCTTTGGCTTTGTTGTTCTTGATGATTATCTTTGATTACAGCCTAAAAGTGGTTTGCAAGACGTTGAAAAAGAAGACTCAAACAAATACTACTAACAACTCATCTTACAGGTTGCCTTGATCAATAGCGCACTAAATATTGTGCTTGCATTTTGTTTTGTTTTATTAAAATAGGAACCCACATGCAAGACTTATAAAATGAACTACTATTTGGTATTTTTAGGAATGGCAATAATGTCAGGAAACTATGCTCTCACCCTTTTGGGATGATCAGAAAACCAGAAATATTATTATCATTTTCTTATGTGTTTGAAGTGTCTTTTAGATTGTAATCCTAAGAATTATATGAATTTATCCTCTCCCCTTGCCTTCATGGATCTTGGGTGTAAGAGAAACTCATATAATTCTTTTAGCGTGGCTACCTCCCGAGTGCTTTAATAGAGCTAGTGAGAGTGGATTGCCCAACTGGTAATAGGCTAAAGTCAAGCCCTTCCAAACTGGTATATAAAAAATTCTATTGTGATTAGTCTCACAGTGGACAGGTGTGAATTCATTGTGGCAACCAAAATCTCCTCTAGTACCCTAGTGGTGTGTTAAAGTCCCTACATTGTTAAGGTGAAAATATTTTTTTGAAAAGATTGGGAGAGCCCCCTTAATTGGAAAAATGACTTGATCACAACCACTGTGAGGCCTACCCAAGCATGGCATAGATTAGCACTATCTTTCACTTGTGTGTTCTCTTATCAAAACTAATTTTTTTATAGTTGGACTTTTGGGATATAAGTAAAACTTTAAGGATTGTTGAAACCTTTACTTGTCAACAACACCTGAATATGTAATTAGGGAATCTATATAATACTCTATGTTTGAGATGCAGATTTACATTTAGGACTTAGTTTTGATGATTCAGTATATTGGATTAGTATGTGGATGTCAGATAATATATGTATGCAGATTTATTAAGAGTTATGTTCATGCATATAGATTAGATGTTTAAATTAAATAAATCATCGATGCAAATATGAGTGAATGTGTGTTCAATTTACATTATGTATCTTGATATGTTTAAAGTATTGATTAATTGGACCTACTGATGTGTGTAGTGAGTGTGCAGGAAAGTTGACCATGGTACTAATCGGGGATTCAGGAATGGACCTATGTGAAAACCGTGATGCTAAGGCCCTGTCTATATAAAGAGACATGGACCTCATTGTATTGTCCTTTTATTCATAAAAATGTGGTGTATGATTGTAATGTATTTAATTAAGTAAATGTGTAATAAGTCATGCTCATGTGAAATTGTTGTGTCACTTGACACATGTGCACTCTATGTGTTGGGCATGGCTAGTAAATGTGACTAGCATAGGCTTAACCTTACCCAAGAGTTACCTAGTATAGTCCCTATGCTTACCCTAAGGTTTAGGAAGTTCAGATTGAGATGAGATTGAGTCAAGGAAGATATGGATGAGTCAAGAGAGATTAGATTGAGTCTTGTAGGTTGGATTTTCGAGAGTTAACCTTGGGTGGAGTTTAGGAGGGTCATTTGGGCTCCCAGAG
>MU228059.1:1167058-1177974 GCA_018584345.1 Thuja plicata | reverse complement strand
GTGTGGCCCATTCCTAGTGTACGTATTTTGTATTATTGGCTTTCTCCTCTTGTGGTAGTGCTCTTTCACCCCTTTGTTTCAGGTTTCTTTTGGAGACCTATGTATATCCTTGGGTAATGGGTATTTTATTGTGTTCCTATTTTCAGTTTCCTGGTTGTTATGTGTGTATGTACCCTGGTTCAGTTCTGGATCCCCTAGCTCGGGGGTGGCCTTGTAAAGGCCTAGGTTGGGAGGTGAGCCTCCATGGTCAACCTTGATATTTTTGCAGGTTTAGAGGGAGCTTCTTAAAATATAGCCAAAGTTTTGGAGTCTTGGTTGCAATTTCTACCTCAAAGTCTTTATCTGTTCACAGCTTCTTCTTTGTAAAATTTGAAAGGTTTTGAAAAATGTAAACTCTTGTATTTTTGAAATCAGAGTATGTTCATTTTTTTTAATAAAATAAGTACTTGAACCTTTATTTGGAATGTTGGTTATCCCAAAATGAATTTATAGATGTTTTACTTAATATAGTGGAAAATGAACCTCAAGAACTATTACTCTGGTTGATGTTGTTATGCTATATTGATCTTTCAATTAATTTAGTTTGCTAAGTTTTAAAAAAAAAGGATTTCATTTCCTATTGTTAATATTACATGTTTATAGGAAACATAAGCTCAATAGATTAAGGTTTATATGCCCATATTTTGGGGCATGACAACCACCTGAACAGATTCCTTGACTACAAACTTTGTTTTAGTGACCAAAAACCCTCTATTTGTTGGTGCGGAAGGTCAAAGACTGACTAAGACATCTCACATTTTCACGACTCTTAGTAGAGACAATAGTCCTTTGTGAAGTGATTCCCTTAGGATTCAAATATTGGTGTGCCTGAGAAGTGAGTACACATGTAAAGAGGAGCTCGTGCCTCTAAGCTTCTAATTTGTCTACTATGAGTAAGTGTGGTTGAACTTCGGTTCAAGTGGGAATTCAATAGATATTGTCCTAGCTTACCTAGATTGTGATGTGACTATTTCTTTTATAAAAAACAATATTCTTGAAGTGTATTGCATGAGTGAAAGATCAAAACATACACCGAAACATTAAGACAAACACCAAAATGATCAACAAATCTACATTCTTAAGTGTCAAACTATCAACTTGCTCATTTTTGGTATCCTATCATTTTTAGTCTTCCTGGGTTGATCCAGATTAGATTAGGTCGCTTACCCCACTATTAGAAGCTTATTTACAAAATGGATTCTTGTGTTTTGAGCTCTTGAACTAGTAAACTTTGGTTTCATAAGTGACCTTGCTTGGAGTTGGTGAGCTAGAAATTGTCCTTGTTGAGAAGATAAACCTTTAGATCCTTTGATAACACACTTCAAGAGTTTTAGTAGTCTCTTGTCCATTCACTTCCATACAAATTCAAATTCAATCAATATAACTTGGGTAAATCATCCTCCTAATCCATATGTGTTAGGGTATTCACCTATTCAGTGGGCATCTCTGTGGTAGTGTTGGTTTATGCCTCTTGCAAAATTCTACCTTATCACCTCTCTTTTGGACAAGTGAGTGTTTTTACTATCCTAGTTTGGTACCAATGTTTCTTAGGGTCATCCTATCACCTAGTACCTTTACTTTCATGCTAGTTACAACAAGATACCAAGTAAATCAAGGAAAACAACCTCAAGTGGTCTTTAACCAATTACCCTTAGTTCAAACTCGCTAAAAATGTAAGGGAAAAGAACCCATATTTGATCAATCACCTAGGAACAACTCAGAAGTGTAGTTTTATTCCAAGAGTCACCTTAGTGATTTGGATACCCCCTTAGCATCTTCTCACTCTTCTATGGATATGAGTTACACAATGACTTGGAGAGAGAGGGAAGACATGGATAAACACCTTGATGACATATTTGTGAAGTATAGAGATGTTATTTCATTTGGTGGTTCCTCTCGTGACAGTTGCCTAGTCTCACCCCTTATCTCAACTAGATATCTGGATACACACCAAACGGCTGAGAGAGGTAAGAGGCAAGCTTATCAAGATGATTTATCACAACATGAGAACCAAGGAGATGAACTTTATGACACTCATGTTCATGCAACCTATACCAACAACTTGTTTAGAAATTCAAGACCATGTTCACCGCTCAAAACATCTTCAAGATACATGAGTGAAAGACTTAAGAGGATGAAGCATGAAAAGAAAGCCTTCCTAGATGAACAAACTAAAAAGGAAGAGAAATTTAGACTACTAGAATTGGAAAGACAAACTTTGGTGGAAATGGAAAAGAAAGCTTTCCAAGAAGAGCAAGATAGACTCTTGGCTCAGCAACTCAATGATCAATTCAGCAACATGCATGTTAGAGGTGGAAACAACTCTCCTCCATCCACTCCTCCTAAGACTCCATGAAGTGGGAGACATTCAAGAATGCCATCATGATCTCCTAGCCCTAGAGGAAGAATAGCCTCGAGACATGATCATTATAGGAGACAAACACCTCCTAGGAACTCAAGACAACCTTCACAACATGCTCGTCATGGTTCACAATATGGGGGTAGTAGCTTGAGGTTTTATCTCACCTCCTAGGACTTCATGAAAATGAAACAAGAGCCACTTTTCCAATAGTATGTGGAGAAATATTTAGAGCAAAACAAGGATAAGTTCCTAGAGAGTTTAATCAACAAGGGTGCTAGAGTCCCTTACAACTTTGATGTGGAATAAAAGATTAAGAAGCAAGGTCCATCTCAAGAAGAGGAAATCAAACAACTTAAGAACATGATTTTGAATATGTTGACACCCAAGAATTCATTCTCGCTGGATTCAATTTTTCCTAATCCTTTTGACAAAAGTATTAACATGAAATAGTCCCCTAGAGAGGTTGAAATTCCTCAATAGGAAAAATATGATGGGAATGGAGATCCACATGATCATGTGCGCCAATTTTATACCACAAGTTTTGAGTTCCATCAAGATGACTCATACCTCATGAGATTGCTCCCAAGGATTCTTAAGGGTCAAGCAATGGAATGGTTCACCAACATAACTCCCCCCATTAAGACTTTCAAAGAGATTGTTCATAGATTTGTTCAACACTTTGCATACAATCTTTCAAGACCAATCACCATGTTGGACTTATGTAATTTAAAGCAAAATCAAAGGGGATCCTTTGTTACTTTCTTGGAAAGGTGGAGACAACAATGCTCTCGCTACTCTAGAACCATTCCTGAAAATGAAAATATTTATATCCTTGTTAGCAACTTGGTTCCCAAAATGTGGTATGAAGTTAGGAAGATGATTTTTGATTCCTTTGACACCATGGTTGAAACCACATTTAGGATTGAGGATGTTTTAAAAAAACAAGGAAATTTGACCAAACATGGAAACAACAACAACAAAAATGGTCAAAATAACAACAACCCTAACAAGGATAAAGGGAGGATCTCACATTGGAATAGGAACAAACAAGTGGTCAATGATGGAGTTGTGGACTCCTCCCAACCTACTGACCAAATTGTGCCCCACTTGTCTAGTGTTGTTCAAGCCATGAAGCTCAATACATCTAATCAACAAGAGAACAAACCGAGATACCAAGATAGGCCTAAGAAAGAGAGGCGTCAATTTTTAAAACTTGGTGACTCATATGAGGATGTCTTGAAAACACTTATTTCCAACAACCTTGCACATCCTCAAGATCCTGTGAAGCATTATATACCTGATGTTAAGCCACATTGGTGGGATGAGAAAGCCTTTTGCAAGTTTCACAATGGTTTTGGACATGACATTGAAAATTTATATAAACTCAAGCATCTTATTCAAGATCTCATTGACAATCAAAAGCTCAAAATAGATGGATTGAACACAAACGCCAATCATAAGGTATTCAAGGAACCATTGCCCAAATATGAGAAGGGGGAAACCTCTAAAGCTAAGAATGGAAAGGTTGAGATCAATTACACTTACACAGATGCAGAGAATACTATCAATATGCTTGATTTTATAGAAGAAAATGTCAACATGATGAGGGGTAAACATCCCTATGCTTATGATCTAGACGTGGACTCTACTCCTATCTTTGACGAAGAACCTATTGTGGTTCTAAGGGGTCCTAACTCTGGAGGGTCATCTCAAACTCTTAATGTTGTCACATGAAGTCAAGGTCCCATTGTCATTAGAGGACCCAATTCAAGACAATCAAGTAAACCTAAGCAAGTGGCTTCCAAGAATGTCACCTTAAAGACAACAGTCAATCCTAAGTCAATTTATCATCTTGTTGATCAGTTACAGAAAACCCCAGCTCAAATTTTGATCTTTGAGCTCTTAGAGTTGTCCCTGAGATATAAGCAAGTCCTTGAGGATGCTTTGTGCATGGAAAACTTCCCCAACAACTTAGATGTTGATCAATTCTAGAACATGGTTAACCACATTGCTAGCCCTCATTACCTTACATTTTCAGAGGATGATGATAAATCCTTGAGCCACCCATAAAATCATTCCCTTCATATTGAGGTCACGATCCACAAAACCCGTGTTAAGTGCATGTTGATAGATCGGGGTGTTGGGCTTAATATTTGTTCCTTTAATCTTTTGAAAGAATTGGGTTATTCTGAGAAAGTCATAGATACCAGAAAAAGGATTACTATCAAAGCCTATGATGAGGAAGAAAGAAGTTCCAAGGGGTTGGCCATCCTTCTTGTTAGGATTGGCCCTATTGAAAAACATATTTTATTTCAAATAGTTGACACTAGACCCCCTTTCATATAATATCTTACTTGGTAGACCATGGATTCATGATATGAAAGCAGTGTCATCTACTTACCATCAGTGTGTTAAGTTCTCCTACAATGGAATAGAGATTTGTATACCTGGGGATAAAACTTTATCTGTCAATTCCATTTCACCAGGAACTCGTGTTCCCCTCAATAGAGAAGAAAAATATTTTAATGCAACCTTAGCTGAATGGAAAGACAAGCTTAAGTCGATAGACCTTGGCATGGGGGGTATCAACTCAACTCCCTCAAAACATTACCAGTTTTGCCTCGGTCTTATGGAAAGCCTTCACAAGAAAATAAACCTTCCTATTTAGATATGACTTTATTTGGCACATTTGTAGAGCCCTCAGTGCCTATCCAAGATGAGAAATAAGAGAAATTTTTTAGAGACTGGATCTATAGAGAAGAGAAATATATGCACAATGTGAACTTCTCTCCCTCTCCTAAGGCTTATGGAAGAGGGTACACTTTTGTTAGACAGATGGGCTATCCTAAACATGGCCCTCTTAATCATAGATTGGATGCTAGAGCCAAACCTCTTAATCATGCTCTTTTTGGACGCAAGTCTAAGAATTCAGTTGGCCAAGGCATTGCAAATCACAAAAAGCACACTAATCCTATCCTTGATAAGTCAGATAGTGAAGATGAACAAGAATATATAAATAGTTTGACAAACCAATAGGACATGTGTGAAGATTGGGTCCCTTCCACTAATCTCAACTGGGGAGATTCATATATTCTGGTTGCTCATGTGTAAGTTGTAACTTTAGAACAACATGAATCAAATATAGAAGATCCTTTCAAAGATTGTCAATGAAAGAATCTTGTTCATTTAATGGAAAGAGAAGGAGTTACTCTTGATGACACTAGAGCTTCCACCTCAAGATGTCCCAAACCTTCATGGTGTAAACATCCTGGTCACAATTCATATACAAGTTCATATGAGTATGAATGGGACTCCTTCTCTAAGTCTTCTATAGTTGATAGAGATATTGATATTATCCACACTTATAGTTCTCAACCCAAGGTAGCCAACGAGTCACGTGTATGATTAGAGGATTTGAACCCACGTGTTTCTTTAGTGGGAGATTCTTCACTTGTTAGGATGAATCCTAATTAGGGTAGCTTAGAAAGATACTTGACAAAGTCTGACTCTTCGGTCACCAGCGATAATATTATTCACATCTATAACCTTGAACCAGTCATTGAATTGTCTCTTGTTCATCCTGACCTCATTTATTGGTCCCAATGCTATCAAGAACCTGAGCTCTTAACATTTCAAAATGATTATGAGATAGTTTGTTACCTAAATGCCATTGAACCTATAGTCTCTTCCACCAAGGAACTAGCTACCAGCATGATGGAGCTAGACATCAAGTACCTTAGTCACAAAATAAAAAGAAAAGAAAATCAAAAGAATAGGAGTTCTGATGGTGAAAACCACTATGTGGTGGCGTCAGAACAAAAAAAAGTAAAAAGAAATGGCATATCCAAGTGTGAAAACCTCTTTGAGGCACCTAAGGATGAGGTACTTGATTGTCTCCCCAACTATTTTCAAGATAGATCTATAGTGCTTATTGAACCAACACAAGCAGTCAATTTGGGTATAAATGAGGCTCCACAAATAGTACACTTGGCTGAGTCCTTGTCACCTCAAGAAAAAGAAGCTTACACTAAGTTCTTACAGACAAAGAAAATAAACTTTTCATGGAATTATTTAGATATGCTAGGGTTGGAAATTAATCTTATCATGCATCACTTGTCCATATCTCCAGGTGTCAAACTAGTTAAACAAAAAATTAAGAAAGATGCATCCTCACATAGCTCTCCTAGTCAAAGTAGAATTGGAGAAACTCCTTAGTGCAAGATTCATAAGAGCTATCACCTATGCCAAATGGATATCAAACATTGTACCAATTTCCAAACAAGACAAATCCATTAGATTTTGCACAGATTTTAGAGATGTCAATAGAGCATGCCCAAAGGATGCCTTTCCACTTCCCAATATAGACATGATAGTGGATATGACTACAGATTATGAGATTTATTCCTTGATGGATGGTTTTTCTGGATACAATCAGATTAAGATAGCTCCTAAAGATAAATAAAATATTGCATTCACTTGTGTATGGGGTACCTATTGTTGGAACATTATTACTTTTGGATTAAAAAAAGTAGGAGCCACCTATCAATGAGCTATGACAACCATTTTTTATGACATGATGCATAAAAACATGGAAGATTATGTGGATGACATCTTGGCCAAGTCTAAACAAAGAGATACACACTTAGATGATTTAGAAGTCATTCTAGATCACATGGAACAATTTCAACTAAGGTTAAATCCTAAAAAGTGTGCATTTGGAGTCACCTCTGGAAAACTACTTGGCTTCATCATTTCAGTGAAAGGAATAGAGGTATACCCTAAAAAAGTCCAAGCAATCATAGATATTCCACCTCCTAGAAACATTAGTCAAATGAGGAGTCTTCAAGGACGTCTTCAATCTATAAGGAGATTTATTTCACAATTAGCGAATAGAGCTCAACCCTTCAATAAGAACTTACACAAAGGAGTCAAAACTGTTTGGAATGAGGATTGTCAAAAGAGTATAGATCAAATCAAGCAGTACTTGGAAAATCCTCCCATTTTAATGCCTCCTATCCTAGGAAAACCACTTATTCTATACATTTTAGTGGCAAAATTTTCCTTGGAGGCATTAGTAGCCCAACTTGATGAAAATGGGAAAGAAAGAGAAATATACTATATTAGTCACACTCTTGTTTCATATGAGGTTAACTACATCAACATTGAGAAATCTTGCCTTGCAGTTGTGTTTGCTTCCCAAAATTTACGACATTACATGCTTGGGCACACTATACACCTCATAGAAAAAATAGATCCACTCAAATATTTTCTAGGTAAGGCCACCCTCAAATGTAGACTTGCTAAATGGATGATGATCCTTTCAGATTTTTACATAGAGTACATTGAGCATAAAGCAATCAAAGGACAAGCCATAGTAGATCAATTGGTTGATTTCCCAATACAAGATAATGCACCTATTCAAGTTGACTTCCTAGATGAGCACCTCGTGTATATGACTGGAAGAACATAGAAGATGTTCTTTGATGGATCCTTTATGCAAAATGGTTCAGGAGATGGTGTGTTTTTTGTTTCTCCTCATGAGTACACGATCCCTAAGTCTTATAAATTATTATTTCCATGTACAAACAACATTTCTGAGTATGAAGCTTTAACAAATGGACTTAAGATGGCCATAGAATGGAGAATCATAGAGTTAAACATCTATGGGGATTCATAGGTGATAATCAACCAAGTTAATTATGAATATCAAACAAAACATGAGAAAATGGTACCTTACAAGCAAATGGTTGATTCCTTGAAATGCTACTTCATGTTTGTCATGTTTTAGCAAATCCCTAGAGTAGAAAACAAAGTAGCTGATGCTATGGCTACACTTGCTTCACTCCTTTAGTTAGAACAACATGAATCAAGATTTGAATTCCTGGTGGAAGAGCTACATCACCCTGTCTATGACTCTCAAGAAAGCCATGTCATTTGTACCCTTGTTGGTCATGAGTCATCCCATTATGGTGCCATTTACTCATACCTTCATTATGGCATTATTCCTGAAACCTTTAACTCATCTGAATGTAGAAACCTTACCCAAAATGCCTCTCGCCATTCCCTTATTGCTGGTGTTTTATATAAGAGGGGTCTAGATGTAACACTTTTTAGATTCTTAGAAAAGGAAGAATCTGACCAAGTGTTAGTTGACATCCACAAGGTAATCTATGGGGGACATTCCAATGGTCTTTCCATGGCCCAAAGGATTCTTAGGGTAGGGTACTATTGGCCTACGATGCAGATTGATGCAGTAGATTTTGCAAAGTCATGTGAAAAGTGTCAAAAACATGGTAACCTGGTACATGCTCGAGGTAGGGAGCTCATTCCTTCTATATCTCATTGGCCATTTTAGTGCTAGGCCTTTGACCTTGTTGGGAAGATTCATCACAACTCATCAGGTGGACACAATTTTATTATCACTACTACTGATTACTTCACTAAATGGGTAGAAGTTGTCCCACTTTCTATTGCCTCAGGCAAGACAGTCTCTCTATTCATTTTGAACCATATCATCTGTCGATATGGAGTGCCTTTTGAGATTATCACTGACAACGGAGGCCAATTCAAAAATAAGGACCTTAAACAACTCTGCAAGAAATTCAAGATTAAATAATATTGATCCTCCATCTACTTCCCACAAGGAAATGGTCAAGCAAAGGCATCAACCAAAACCATTCTTAAAATCTTACATAGAACAGCCTGTAAGAATGGAAGAGATTGGCACTTACAGATAAATCTGGCTTTGTGGGCCTATAGAATGAGTATTTGTACTCCTACTGGGGCTACTCCCTTTTCCCTTGCATATGGCACTGAAGTAGTGTTACCTTTGGAGGTTGAGATTCCTTCACTTAGAGTTTCCCTCAAAGGTCTAGTTACAGATGAAGACTATCGCACCATGAGACTTCAAGAGTTAGAAATTCTAGATGAAAAACATCAAGCATCATTTGACCATATGAGGGTTTATCAAAAGCGCATGTCCAAGCCTTCAACAAAAAGGTTCTCCCTAGAGAATTCCAAGTGGGAGATCTTGTCCTATGTGAAAATCCTAAGAATCAACAGTATAGAGATCAAAAGGGAAAATTTTAACCTAATTGGCTTGGACCTTACATCATTATAGCAGCTTTTGGGTTAGGTGCTTATTTACTATCTACAGTAGAGGGAGAGAAGCTCCCTAATCCTATCAATTTTTTGCACCTAAAGAAGTTATATCTATGATGCCCATTCTGTCTAGGGGTATCCTTTGTACATAATTATTGATCCTGAAAAAATCCAAAAAAATGATATAGTGTCAAAATTTCTAAAAATCAAAAAATGTCCTAAAAAAATTATCATCTTAGTGAAAACCTAGCAATAGGCACTTTGATGTATCTCCAAAAAAATTTATGTATTCCAAAAATACAAAAAGAATTCAAAAAATTCAAAAAAATAGAAAAAGTGCCCTGGTGAAAACTTGGAAACAAGCGCCTTGGTAGCAAAAATTCAAAAAAATTATAAAAAGTCCTAAAAAAAAAGAAGAAGAAAAAAATTAAAAATATAAAAAAATTGTAATCCAAGTGGTGAAAACCTGGAAATAGGCACTACTTGAGGCCTTTGCACCCCTATTTTTTTAGCGTGTGTCCTTGACACTTAGCCTTTCTCTATCATTCCTTGTCCTTGTTACCTTGGCTTGGAATTGGTCTTTGTCTTTTTCCAGGGGGCATAACTATGTTAGCTTTGGTCTCTTGGATGCGTTAGTCTTTAGGACACCTCACAAATGGTGTTTTTCAACACCACCCCAACTATATTTTTCAATACAACCCCTGACATCGAGTGTTTTTCAGCACTTATCAGTTTGGTCTTACCCAGTTTTGTGATGTGGTCTTGCCTGCTTCAAGAATTCGATCCTTATCCTCAGAACTCAGTATCATTTAACACACTTAAATTTTTAAACACAACACTTAATGCTTGAGCTATGTCATGATATTTTCTTTGTGTGTTGACTGTTATTGATTTTTTTTGAGTGTCCTTGTCTAATAAGTCTCTCTGTGATGCATAGCTAGAGGACTTAGGGCATGGGGCATGTTTTTATTTTCTTTATACTTGTGGGTATGGTCTTGAAACTCTTGAGTGTCTCTTTTTTTTCTCTTGACACACTTGGGAAATTTGAGGCTTCATCCTAGACTATTTTTGCACAACCGTTCTTCTAGTCATCCTGGCCTTTATGCCTCGATGCGAGCATGGTTTTACTACATTAAATTGGGTAAGATAATAATGAATTCATCTTGACCTTTATGTCTTTGATGCTTATATTAGAATCTTTCCACATTCCAATCCAATATAAATTGCATTCATATCTTCATAGTTGCGATTGTGACTAGTGATGATTGTGCAATTTTCTGATGTCCGTTAATAATGGCCCAATGATGAAAATAAGTTCCTTAACATTCTCTCATGAATGATGAACACAAAGTCCTATGTTATAGTTTCTCTATTGCAAGTACAACTTTGCATTTTCATGTAGCTTGCATTGTTA
>MU228059.1:1141504-1166498 GCA_018584345.1 Thuja plicata | reverse complement strand
TGTGATCCCAAATCGATCTCACACTTCAACTACATTCTTTGACTACATGTGTTCCCATGAAGATCACACATTAGTCAAAGAGGGGCAAATGTATGCACCCTAAAATGGTCGCCTAGACTATGGGCCCCCATTCTTCAATTTATCAAATGACCAGAATCAATTTATCAAATTACTGAATCAATACTTTGCAACATTTTCAATTCAAATCAATTTCCTTGATCAAATCATAATTAATTCAATTATTTCAATATTTCCTAAGGTTTGATCATTTCATCAATAATCTTATTTAATTAAAAGAAAACATCCCTTTTAATTAAATGAAATAATCTTATTTAATTAAAATAAATCTTTTAATTAAATAATCTTATCTTATTTAATTAAAATCTCTCTTTTAATTAAATAATATTATCTTATTTAATCAAAATCTTTATTTTAATTAAATAAAATAATCTTATTTAATTGAAAGATAATCCTTCTTTAATTAAATAAATAAAATCCTCACTTAAATCTCTCTTTTGGATGAAAAATGAAATAAATCAAATAAATAAATAAATAAAACTCCTTTTTCTCTACACATATTCCTAAGGGGTGGGCTTTTTCCTCTTACTTGCATTTTTAGGGATTTATCCCACATTGCTCATGAGGATGTATTCCTCTCCACACTTTTCTTTATAAGGAGACCTCTCCTTCTCATTTTAGGGATCAAACCAGAGATATAGAGTTTTTATGCTATTGTTATACTCTAGGTTTGGAGAGCAATTTTGGAGGAGAATTTGAGCATTTGAGCTTGTATATTGCAACTTCTCTCTTCTTTTCTTCTTCTTTCATGCCCCATGGCAATCCATTTAGATTAATTTTTCACTTGCATATTAGATCAGATTCATGTTTACTTTCATAGATTAATCTTGCATTTGTATTTCCTTTTCTAGAATAATCATGCATTGTCATCATATAGATTAATTTTCTTTCTTGCATTGTTATCATATAAAATAGCTTTTATTTGCATGCATACTTGATGATCATGGGGACTAGCATTCTTTCTTTTCCTCTTTGAATCTCTCATTTTATGGTGTCCTTGCAGGGGCACAAACTAGGTCAATCTAAGGACCTCCATTACAAACCCTTGCACTCCATGAATAAAGAGCTATGAGTCGCCATTCGAGACCTCATTCTTGAGAAATCTTGAATATAATGACTCGTAGAAGTGTGACACATTTTTAGCACACAAAAGCAAATACCTATGATGAACAAGTAGATTATATTAATTTAGATGAAGTTTGTTGTTTTGATGATTCAAATGAGCCTCATAGTGTTGATAAAGGGATGTGAATTATTTTATCAGGTTATATATGTGATGATGAATCTAGTGATTTTTTAGTTTTTGATCACAAAGATAATCCTTCTCACTATAAGGAAGAGGATGTGTCTATTCAGCAAGAAGATAGTGATTGCATAACTGAAAATGTTGCTCCCAACTACATATCAAAGATGGATGAAAGAGATGACAATGGTTCACTCCATAGTGAAAATATTTCTGATTTCTTGACTTGTGAATATCTCAAATATTCAGGTGGGGATAGCTTAGAGTTTTTATATCCAGCACACATTGATTTTGAAAAATATTTTATATCAGGTCATCCTAATTTTGAAATGTATGTTTCTAATTCTCCTTATACTTCCATGTCACTAGGCCACAACAAAATTGAATATGATATATCAGATGATGAAAGCATTAGTGCATCTCTAGATTCAAAGGACGAAGAGTTTCTTGGTTTGTTTTGAGTGCTGACTGGGATTATTATGAAGATTGTGAAGCTATTTCAGATTATGAATCCTTTATTGAATCATTTCAAGATGATCTTTCAGTTGCTCAAAGTATGTAGAATCCTAATGAGTCTGTGGATAAGTGTTCTCCCTCCAACAAACAAGAAGATTGTTTGTATAAGGTCTATAATTTGCAGGTAAGTTCTTTATGGAACTCTGATATAGTTATGCAAACTAGTGGCAAAATAAATTCTGATGACTCCAACTATGAAAATGAAAATGATTGTAATAATTATCAGTTGGAGGATATTTTTTATAAGTGTGACAATGCAAGAAATCATATCAAATGCTTTAGGGATCCTAATTTTTTCAGTAACCATAATTGGCATCGGTCACATAATGGTCAGTATTATCAAACAATGCCTGATTTAAAAATGGTGAATCAAGGCAGATGTACTGACAATGTGTTCTATGGGCTATTCAAAGATATTAATATGTTTAATCATTAAGATGACAGATATTATTTTAGCTTGTTTCCATTGTAGAGAGCAAAAGATTTTAAGTTTGGTAGGGGAAAGCTGAATACAAACTTTATTGATGGCTTAGGGCCATCAGTCCTGGTTTGATTTCTTCAAATCAGGGAAGTAAAGTGCAGAGGTAGTATGAATATTCTAAAATGTATATTTGTAAAAGTTTTTCCAATTTTTTTTTCTTTCATTTTCTATTTCTTGTTATGTGGTTTCATTTTTGTCTTGGTCTTCTCACCTCAGAGATTTGGAATCTAGTGTTGATCTTGCACTCAATCTTCCTCATTCGGAGACTATGTTAGAACTGTTAAAATCTTAATGATTTCTTGGTTTGGATCATGATAACTCTATTAGGTCTTGTTTTTTCCTTAACCCCTTCTTTCAATTTTCTAGCTGTTGGTGGAAAACCCTATATCTTTGGTCAAATTCTTGATAAACCCTAGACCCTTCATTGCAGTTTCTAATTTTGAGTTACATTTTTCAAGCCACTTAAGTCTTTTTTATGTCATGTGTGTGGCCAAGGAATATTCTTTTATCAAGCAAACCCCTTTATCTCTTGATCTAGGAATGGAAAGGAATATGATTTATGTATTTTGAGATTAAGCGCAAGCCATAGGTCCAGTTTATATCATATGGTTGGTGTGTGATTGCTAGATAAAGATGAGGTCAGCTCAAGCATTGGGAGATTCAGCAAGTGTTGGTGATAGTGTTCTATTTAGGTCATGATTGTGTGGATTGCGCTAGATATCTGGATGAACCCATGGTCAAGGTTTTCTTTCAGCAACTTGGCAATCTAGTTATCTTGTAATCTCGTAATGAACTTGTGATCAAGGCAAAGTTAGGTTAAGTTTAATACAAGATTAGGTGTGAACCGTTGATGCAAATCAAAATCTATGGTTTGCGTGCAATCTCATAATCAAACCAGGTAAATCTTAACTTGTCAAATCTTGATGATTTACACAGTCACTGAATCTCATGATAGAGCCTGGGTTAAGTTTTGTGCTTTGAGATTTAACAAGATATTGCTATGTATTATGAGGATAGATAGATCTTGCGCTCTGTGCATGTTCTCCAGAAGTGACCATAGTTAGATAAATGATCCAGTGACTTTGAGATATGTAGGAATGATGAACTTAGATTCAGAGATAGGCTAAAGGATGAAGTAAAGGTTAAGCTTGATCAGATGGATTGCATGAAGCCTCAATGCACAAGATGAAGTTTTTTAATGATCGAGGAAATGTGCCTAGCTGACACATGGCAGATGGAGGGACCAAGTTTGCGCAAAGGGAAATGAGTTAAAGACAGATCAAGTTTGAAAAGGATCTATGGTCAGCATGAAGCATTTAGGGGAAAGATGAAGGTTTTTAATGCTTAAGGCATTGCACCATGGTCACATCTGGCAGAGTCAGATTTAAGGGCCCAAGTACTTAGAGTTGATCAATGGTCACATTTTAAAATGAGAATAAGGACTTTTTCTGAGCCATTCATCTAGTTGTTCGTGCCACCTGTGACCATTGTAACCATATTTTAAATCAATGCAGAGGGTATATTGTCCATGGCAGTGCAAAATCATCTCAAAATGGTAGATGGATGGATCAAATTGTCTATTTTTAATTATGAGGCCATGGACATGACTTATTTTTTTATTTCTTTGGGCCTCATAAATGTTTCATGGTGGCAACTTAGGGTTCTAGTCTTATCTATAATATTGTAAAACCCTAATTTTTTTCCTATCATTTTTGCATTAATATTTCTAGTCGAGTGGCCATGGAGATCAGATATTGTTTTAGATCTTTTAGAGAAAGATCAAATCAATGGAGAAGGAAGGAAAAGTATAAATCGGATTGCAAGAAGCATAGATGTCAGTCAGATGTTTAAATCTAGGGTTTCCTTATTTTATTTATATCCCTCTTTTCTCTATTTTATGGGTTTTGTTATGTTCCAATTTTCTCTGCAAAATTTCAGAGCAGGTTCTAAGTGTGGTTCCTCTGTATATATTTTCCCTCTTCTATGCATATAGGGTGTTCTTGTATCCTTTCTATTTAAGGTAAGAACATCATTGTAATAGCTTTCTTATGAATGAAATTCAGTATTATTGTTTTATTATGAAGATTGTCTCCATGTGTTTCTTGAATCATAGAGAATACAGCATTAAGGGTGTTTTAGTCTTGTCTGTTGTTGATCAGCAAAAGAGTCATTTAAGGAATGAATATGATTTAAGTTTTGTCTTCAAATGTGTATGAGTTGGAATATCAAGGGTAGGACAATCTTGTCTTTCAGTGGATGCAGATTAATGTATTATCTATTCCAGAGTCTCTTCTAAGGGGAGCGTTAAATACTTTGAGTAGGTAATTACATAATTGAATACACGGGTGGATTCTTAAGTAGAACTTGATTAATAAGATGTCTTATGTTAGGTATATAGACATATCACACTGTGTTTTTTTCCTTTGTTCATGATCTTCTTTGAAATGTTATGTTTGACTTCGCTGCCCATTGGATAAGGCACTGGTCTATGAGAGACTTGGGGTATTTCAGAGATCCATTAATCAAAATATAAATTGAAAATAATTTCCCTTTTATGTTGTTTGAAAGAGTTGGGATAGTTCTAGTTTTCAAACATACTCTATGCAAGTGGGATTCTGCATAAGATTTGATAAAATAGTGAAGTACTTGTTATTTAAAGGTTTGAAAACTATTCCATAGTTATATCTCTACAAGCTTGTATTTGTCACAAAGTAGCCATGTGTGTGGAGATTAGGTAAAACCCACCTGAGTGATGTGGAGCTCAAAATGAAGGAGGTCTTTGAACCTTGTTCAACATTATCTTTCTCTTGTCTCCTTTCCGCTGAGGGTGTTGAGTTTGTGGCCTAGGTTTGAAATCCCACAACCTGGTCTCACAATCACACCTAGGAAAGGAGAGTGCAAGAAAAAGTACTAACAGGAACATCTTCTTTTACCTAGTGTGTTTGAGGAAGGAGCATCCTAGGATTCTTCGAAATCCTGTATCACCTAAAAATATATTTTATTTGCAGAGTTCTTGGTGTGTTTTGAGATTGTTGGTGAAGTGTTACTTGGTTGTGGATGAGTGTTTTTGCTCACCTGCTGTGTTGGTCAAAAGGCTCATCCAGTGAAGAACTCAGCAACTCTGGTGCTCAGTAGAACCTGATTGGCATTGCCTGTGGAGCTCGGTCATCATGTTTGATGGGTGATGCCTGACTTGCTCAGCATGCATTGGTTGTTGGCACTCTGGAGTGTTGTTGACACTCGACAATTTGGGTTGGCTGACTAGTGTTCTTGCGGATTTGGGTGGCCAACTTGGTTCATTTAATATATGTAGTGTGGAATTTAATTTAGATCTATCATTGGGAATTGTGGGGACCTAAATATGGGTCATTCGTGTCTCCTATGTTTGTTTTATGGCTGACCTATTGGTTTCCTCTTGTATTTAAGTGGTGTTATGTTCTTAGCTTAGGGCATCAAATCGGATGAGAGGTAGATCGAATCTAATATGAGGATCTGAGTATCAGATTTGAGTTTTATGTTTGGGAAGAAATTAATTGGCTTGATTCTTGAAGAATATTTGTGCTAGATCTTGGATTTATGGGTGGTCCCACAATAGTGTGTCCCACGTTTTGGACAACTTTGACACTGAGATCAACATTCTAAGAAAAAACTTCACTTTCAAACACCTATTGCCACAAAACTATTAGGAATTTGGAGATGATGTAAACTAGAGTCTTTTAGAATTTTCTTTCTAGTTTCTAAATATATATTTTAAAAAAAAATTAAAATTCATTTAAATTCATTTTTTCTTTTCCTTTGAAAAGTGGTTTGTGTGAAAAAAATAGTGTTTTTAAGGAGTGACTGCGTCTTGGATTAGCATAACTTTTTTAAAAATATGATAACGATGTAATTATTTTGAGGTTATATTTGTAACTTCAATATCTAAAGGATGAAATTTGTTTCATTAATTGTGGGTCAATATTTCATACTTTATTGATTTCTAAAGTGACAGTAGCTGTAATTTAGACATAAAGTCACTTGGATCACTCTAAATTGATCTGTATATATCAAAATTTATTCTTTCTTTTTTTCATAGAAAGGTAACACAAATAATCTTTTCCTACATATTTTTCATTAAAAAAAAAATCCTAATTTAGTATTTTTCCCGAACCATCAAAGAGAGAGGTTGCTAAATGGCTAGACAACCTATGTTTAATTAAAATAAAAATAGAAAGTCACAATGAACTCAATATATATTAAAATCAGTCATTGTAAAGCTTGTTTTGAGTAGCATCATCTGTCATTTGGGTTTCAGAAGATTGTTTTATTTGGTCCTTGATCTAGACCTTTAAAGGGAAAAAATTTGCAGAAATTTGTTGGCTTTGGAGAGGAAGGACAAATTTAGGGGGTTCACTCAAAAAACCCTTCTAGCAAAGGGGTTAGAGAGAACCCCCTTATAGTGAACCCCCCATGGAAAATTATGCAAATTGCTTATTTTTTGTTGATTCACAGGGTTCGCTCAAATTGGGTCTAGTTCGCATGAAGGGGTGTATTCCCTTCGTCTAAACACCCCCATTCACTTGAAGGGGTCAAAAATGAAAAAAAATCATCCACGTGATTTTTATTCACACCTAAAATTGGGACACAGCTTTGTGGGATCACCCGTATATCTTTTGTTAGAATACTCCCAAAGGATAACTGAGAAGGGGGGTGAATCAGTTATCAGCTAATTTAATTCTTTTCTTTCATTAACTCCAGAATACAAGAAAGTAAATGCACATTCAGATAACACAATAGACAACACCATAATTTGGTTACAGGGAAACCAAATGGTAAAAACCCTGGTGGGAATTAACACCAACAATGAACTATACTTGTTTATAATAATAATCCCTGTTAAAAGATCTTGCAACCGTGTTAGGAGTTGTTCTTTACAATGCAATAAATATAGTGACCTGGTTAAGGGTCTGACCCTGTTAAGAGTCTTTTACAAATAACCCAGTTAAGGGTGAGGACTCACTGTCCAAAAGCTCACTACTTTAATGGTGAAGGCTACAACCTTCTATAGAACAGATATGCACTATATCTGATGATAAACTGTAGAGTAGACCTGTTGTCTTGATCAGTTCTAGTGTATTGTAATCTTTCACTTCTTCTTCACATAGATCCTTGATGAATGAAACTCAACTGATATTTTTCTCTGTACTTTCATGTATCTTTTCTTATCATTCACACTTAGCATTCCATAAATGACTTTCTATAAGTATCTTCCTCAAAGTATACGATCAAGGGACCTATTAGAAAACCCTTCATAAAATCCTTGTTGGCTTTACTAATCATGCAAGCATAATTATAACCACATAATATAAACTAAATAGAACTGAATAGACGTGACACTTTATTAAGTCAGCCTCACCAATTTAACTCTAACTTTGCAATCTTGTTGAAACATATTTGGCGCCTTTAGATAACTATCATCAAATCATAACTTAACCTGAATATACACACACATATCCTGAAGATAGGCACAACTCAAGAACCAATGCAATATGTCAGCTCTGTACATACAAACTCTAGAAACTGTAACTGCCACATAACAGAATTACACAACACAACTGAAACTTCATATTTGAGTCTGCGTTTATGAACAAAACATGAACATCATGTCAACAACATGAATATAACCATGCAAGGCTTGATACCATCATTCTAATAAGTACATGTAGAATACTATTGTATATTATATGTTGTCATTAATGACAAACATACAATCAACTAGCTGCCAGAAGTAAATCTCCAACAATCTCCCCCTTTTACATTGATGGCAACATATGATATTAAAAACATCTTCAACACATGGTGTCTTCTTTATTTTTACTATCTTCTCAATATCCTCATTAAATATTTCTCTACACTGCTACAGCTCCACTGTCTATGTTTATACTCCCCCAGATTATATGCCCCCCCAACTATATACTCTCCCTTTGACATCAATGGAAAATGGCACCATAAACAATTAAGCACAGGTACTACTCTAGAAGTAGAGTAGTCAACCATTCATCAGTCACTTACTGACTGATCTTCTTGATACTTTATCTAATTAGACTTAGGAGAGGGAATTACTCCCAACTTCTCCCTGAGATACTCAAAATTATCCTTTGATAAAGGCTTTGTGAAAATATCTGCCAACTGTTCTTTGGTGCTCACATAGTCCAATTTTACTTCATTATCTGCAACTTTTTCTCTAAGAAAATGGTATTTAATCTCAATGTGCTTTATTTTTGCGTGCATCATGGGGTTCTTGGACATGTTGATAGTACTGGTATTATCATAGTGAATAAAAATAGGATAGTCAACTTGTATACCAAAATCTTTAACCATCTGCTTGATCCAAACCATTGTTGAACAATTCAATGTTGTTGCAACATATTCATCTTCTGTTGTCGATTGAGAGATACAATTCTATTTCTTGCTTACCCAAGAAACCAACCTATCTCCAAGAAATACTACTCCTCTAGAATTACTCTTCCTATCATCAAGATAACCTTCCCAATCTGCATCTGTATACACATGAAGTTGTACATTCTCTGATTTAGGATACCATAAACCATAGTCTATAGTTCCCTTTAGATATCTGAATATTCTCTTTATTTCCATTAGGTGATTCTATTTTGGTTCAGCTACAAATCTTCCAACAATTCCAACTGCAATAGATATGTCTAGTCTAGATTGAGTAAGATATATAAGTTTTCCAATCATAGACTTATATAATGTCTTGTCAACTACTGTGGAATCATCTTCTTTAGAAAGCTTTCTTCCAGTTATCATAGGAGTGCATACTGGCTTACAGTCTTCCATCTTGAAGGTCTTCAATATTTCCCTCACATATTTGGACTGATTTATGAATATTCCTTTATTTGTCTGCTTTACGTTCAATCCCAAAAAATGTTTTATAGGACCAATCATGCTCATTTTAAATTCATTTTGCATTTCTTTTGCAAATTCTACACTAAGCTTGTCATTACCTCCAAAGATAATGTCATCAACAAATATGGAAAAAATTAATAGTCCATCAGGTGTCTCTCTTATGAATATGTTACAATCTTCTACTCCTTTCTTAAAACCAATCCTAGTAAGATAACCATCTAGTCTCTCATACTAATCTCTTAGGGCTTGTTTAAGTCCATAGAGTGCTTTCTTCAATCTACATACCATGTGTGGCTTATCTGATAGGTTAAATCCTTCAGGTTGTTCTATGTAGACTTCTTCCTACAAGTCACCATTCAGAAAGGCTGATTTGACATCCATTTGATATACTTTTAAATCTTTGAATATTGCGTAGGCCAAGAATAAATCAATGGCTTCTAATATTCTCACAGGGGTGAATGTGTCAATGTAATCTATCCCTTCCCTTTGTGTATATCCTTTACACACTAGTCTTTCTTTGTTTTTGACCATTGTACCATCTTCATTCATCTTGTTCCTGAATACCCACTTTGTTCCAATCACATTTTTGTCACTGGGTCTAGGGACCAATTCGCATGTATCATTTTTTATTATTTGATCTAATTCTTCTTCCATTGCTTTCTGCCAATCAGAATCCTTGCAAGCATCTTCAACATTTAAAGGTTTAATCTGTGAAAGCAAACATACCTCTTCATCCATTGTTAAGCTTTTTGCTTTTGATCTAGTCAAAACACTGCTGCTCTGATCTCCAATGATATCATCTTTTGAATGATACCTAGATGTAAACTTTGAAAATTTAGGTGTAACATCTTCATCTATAATCTGTGATACTTATTTTCTTGATTCGGGTTCATTACATGAAACATCAATGCAATCAAATATTTCTTCAATAACAGTGTCTTTACTACTAGGCCTGGGTTCATCCTCGATCATAGGTGCATATTCATAGTATCTTTCCTGAACCATGAGCTTCTCATCAATCTTTACATGAGTACTTTAAATTATCTTCTTTAATCTCAAATTAAAACATTTGTATGCTTTTATTTTAGTAGAGTAACCAAGGAAAATACCTTCATCGCTTCTAGCATCAAACTTACCTACACCATCATCTCTCTTGATGTAGCACTTGCTACCAAATATTCTAAATTATTTTACTGTAGGTACATTACCAAACCAAAGTTCATAAGGTGTCTTATCCACACCTGGTCTAAGTTGTGTTTTGTTGATAGTATAGACTGTTGTATTGACTACATCTCTCCAATAGGTGTGCGCAACCTTTCCTTCAATCATCATAGTGTGTGATGTATCAAGTATGATTGTGTTCCTTCTTTTTGTTATCCCATTCTGTTGTGGGGTTCTGGGTGCACTCAACTGTCTTTTAATTCCATGTTCTTCATAGTAGTCATAAAATTGGTCAAAGGTGAATTCTCCTCCTCTATCTGATCTCAGACACTTTAGTTTTAATCCGGATTCATTCTCCACTTTGGCTTTGAATATTTTGAACTTCTCAAAGGCTTCAGACTTCTCCTTTAAGAATGCAATCCACATCATTCTTGAAAAATCATCAACAAACAAAATAAAATACCTTTCTCTATAATATGATCTGGTTTGAGTAGGCCCACATAAATCTGTATGCACTAGGTCTAACTTGTTTTCAGCTGAGTTCTACTTGCTTCTGAAAGAACTCCTTACATGCTTTCCCACAACACATTCCCTACACATTGTTTCTACTGGTCTTACAATACTTGGAAGATCTCTAACTACCTTGACATTGCTTATCTTCACTATATTATCAAAATTGATATGACAGAGTCTCTTGTGCCATAACCAACTGTCATCCACTTTTGCAACAAAATAACTTACATCTGAATTGAGCTGAAAAACATTACCTTTTGTCTTTGATCCTAATTCAATCATATCTCCTTCTTTGTTGCTAATAATTCCTTTGTTGTCTTTGAATTCCAAATGATAACCTTTGTCAAGCAGTTGTCCAACACTTAGTAAATTGTGATGTAGTCATCAACATAGAGAACACCATTTGTCTTGTTCTTTCCATCCAGGGTGATGGATCCTCTACCCATGATAGGTTTAGGAGTGTTATCTCCAAATCTAAACATACCACCTTTGTACTTGTCTAGATGAACAAATCTATCATTATCACCTGTCATGTGATGAGAGCATCCGCTATCAATTATCCAATCAGTTCTGATGTCTACTTTGGAAATTAGAGCTAACTCCTGTGTTTCCTTTTCATCTTCAATGTCCATAAACTCAATCAATTTTTCCATGTCTTTAATGGAAATGAATCCAATTTTATCTTCTCCTAAAACTTCATCAGTTACACCTTCTTCAACGTGATAGAATTCTTCCCTATATTTAGGTTTATAATCAAATCTGAATTTCTTTACTCTTGTAGGACACTTGGATGAAAAGTGACTGATCTTGTTGCATGAGAAACATTTGAATGGAATTTGTCCTTCATATTTCCCTTTGCCTTTCTTTTCTCTTTTAGAAATCATGGCTATAATTTCTTCTAGTTCTTCATTAACTTCTTCTTTCTCATTATTTCTAGAGATGTGAGATTTCTTACCATGGAATGAAGCTTTGAAGGTTGTTTCACTTTTAGGTTTAGTCTTCAATCTTGATATCTCAAATGCAGAGATTTTACTGATCAAAGTCTCTCTCTTGAAGTCTTGTGAAAATTGCATGGTTTCCTCTAGAATACTGATCTTGTTCTCATAGTCTGATGTTAAAGTAGTCAATAGCTTGTCCATTATATCCTCTTCTGATATTTCTCCACCATTGTTTCTGATTTCAGAAACTGCTTCATTTATCCTCTAATTGTAGGCTCTAATGTTCTCTTCAGGTAACATCTCAAGACTGTTGTATTTATTTTTCCATGTCTTCCTACACGCATTCTTTGCTTGAACATCTCCTTCAAATGTGTCTTCTAAATACTTCCATATTGTGTATGCCTTGTCTAATTTCTTGATCTCAGAAAATTCACTGTCCGATAGTGCACTTATAAGGGCTTCTTTGGCAACTACATTAGCTATGAATGTATCCTTTTGTTTACTAGTAGCATCATCTCTCGATAGGTCTTTTAGAGAAGGAATAACAATTTATTGTGTGGCTATCTCAAAGATGTCAAAACCAACACATTGTAGATGTGTTATCATTTTGTTCTTCCAATCCAGATAATTTTCTCCATCAAACTTAGGACTCTCTTTTCTGAAGTAAGACATCTGATCTACCTTAAGATGTTAGGCTTTCTCTTCAAGGCACTTGGCTCTGATACCAATTGTTAGAATAGTCCCAAAGGATAACTTAGAGGGGGGGTGAATCAGTTATCAGCTAATTTAATTCTTTTCTTTCATTAACTCCAGAATACAATAAAGTAAATGCACATTCAGATAACACAATAGACAACACCACAATTTGGTTATGGGGAAACCAAATGGTAAAAAACCCAGAGGGAATTAACACCCACAATGAACTATACTTGTTTATAATAATCCATGTTAGAAGATCTTGCAGCCCTATTAGGAGTTTTTCTTTACAATGAAATAAGTATAGTGACCTAGTTAAGGGTCTGACCCTATTAAGAGTCTTTTACAAATAACCCGGTTAAGGGTGAGGACTCACTGTCCAAAAGCTCACTGCTTTAATGGTGAAGGTTACAACCTTCTGTAGAATAGATATGCACTATATCTGATGATGAACTGTAGAGTATACCTGATGTCTTGATCAGTTCTAGTGTATTGTAATCTTTCACTTCTTCTTCACATAGATCTTTGATGAATGAAACTCAACTGATATTCTGCTCTGCACTTTCCTATATCTTTTCTTATCATTCACACTTATCATTCCACAAATTACTTTCTATAAGTATCTTCCTAAAATTATATGATCAAGGTACCTAGTAGACAACTCTTCATAACATCCTTGTTGGCTTTACTAATCACACAAGCATAATTACAACCGCGCAATATAAACTGAATAGATGCGAAGCTTCATTAAGTCAGCCTCACCAAATTGACTCTAACTTTGCAATCTTGTTGAAACATGTTTGGTGCCTTTAGATAACTATCATCAACTCATAACTTAACTTGAATATACACACACATATCCCAAAGATAGGTGCAACTCAAGAACCAATGCAATACGTTGGCTCTGTACAGACAAACTCTAGAAACTGTAACTCCCACATAATAGAATTACACAACACAACTGAAACTTCATATCTGAGTCTATGTGTATGAAAAAAACATAAACATCATGTCAAAAATATGAATATAACTGTGCAAGGCTTGATACCATCATTCTGATAAGTACATACAGAACACTATTGTATATTATGTGTTGTCATCAATGACAAAGATACAATCAACTAGCTGCCAGAAGTAAATCTCCAACATCTTTGTATTTGGCCATAAATGGGAAGGCCTTATAGCCTGATATGTTGCAATAAATTAAATTTTTTTTCTATCTCTATTATTATTGTGTTTCATTGTGTTGTTTTTTGGCTAAATCAGGGATTGGACTATCCATTCTTGGATCCTCCATCCTTGACTTTCGTCACCCCTGCAAGTTTGAAAAACGTTTCTACAACTAAAAACCCTCTGGAAGCAATTTAAAAATTTAAATATCTTTTCAATGGTCACACCTGACCCAAAAAATCCATCTACAACTAATATTAAAACCTGGATTCAACTTTAAAATGTGGTCGTTGATCTCCTTTTAAAACAACCATGAGCTCAAGACACCTAGAAATTCCATGTAGCCTCTCAGTCCCATTTGACCTTTTGATTAGAATAGACACACGTCATCCAGGCATGATTCCACAAAGAATAACCATTGAGCATCTCTGCATAGCAGAAACACACACATCGTAAGATTAAAAGAAACTTGTTTTACCTTTATCTCTATTTGCAAACCCAAACCTACATTAAAATCAGGACACATGGCACGACAACCTAATTCTTTGATACATTAATCTTTGAGCACCTTTGTACAAAAGCATCACACCATCTATTAAATCTTCTGAGATCTGCATGACACTTTACCTCTTCGGCCCCACAACTTGATACCTCTGATGGACACCTGTCAGTACAGAATGATTCCATGATAGATTAAAAAACTTGCACCTCTTTAATAGAGGTATCATGCCAACAACACGATTAGATCTAATCTTCTCATACATTAACTCTATGAAAACATAGACCTATGATCTAATCGAGATAGGTATCGCCAAAGCGTTATTCCACCAAGAATAAATATTTCTCATCTTCTATTCAAGGTATCATGCACACCGTCAGATTAATAGAAACCTAACCATCCTTTATCTTTACTTTAGCCCTGATTGTGTTTGCCATGTGCTATGTGGCACAAAGGTGTGAACCTGAAAAGACTAAAAATCACGCATCTTCTATTCAAGGCATCATGCTAATCATTAGATAAAATCAGATCTAAGCACACATTAACTTCCTTTTAGCTCGGCCACTTTCCATGTGTCACACGGGCCCGAAGCCATGAAGAATAACTTCCCTCTAGCTCTAGATAGAGGAATCATGCTAATCATTGGATGAACATAGATCTGACCATCCTTTAACCTTCTATTCGCCAGGTTCTTGCCACCATGCATCTCCCTCTCATTTACTCCACATAGAAAATTTTGATTAGTCAGTACCACTACCACATGTCACTCTAGCACAAAGCTCTACAACATCATCTATGCGTAGGCCCACAAAATTACCTTCATGTTTGCCAACTAGCCGCCACTAACCGCCATCTGACCACTTGGCCTCTAACTTATAGCCAAAAATCCATGTGCCTTTCATCACTTAACCATTGCAGGCTCAATTATAAAATCATTAATTCCCTTCACTGCATAGCTAATGTACGACAAAAGACTTAGGGTGCCTATGAACCAAAAATAGACTAGAGAAAACAAGGAAAACTCTGACCACTTCCATCCTGCATGATCATACAAAAATAACCCAAGGAAAAAAAAATATGGATTTCCTCATCCCTTTGTAACCTTCTCACAAAGAACAAAGACACAAAACCCTCTGCAACTAAAGTTTTCCTCCATGAAAGAAGGTTGAAGCTATGCAAAAGTTTTAAAATGGCACTCATTGAAATGAGTACCAACAATTCTTACGAATCATCTTTGGAAGAAATCCTCAAAAATAATCTCATCATGTTACTTCATGTGGTTTTATATTCTTGAGAAACTATTGTGCATATCATAGAATTAATGAGCATGAAACTTCATCTTGCTTGGAGTTGAAGTAGAAAATCCAAGATCTCATAGATGATGGCATAATTGAAGAAAAAAATCCTAATGATTCATCTAATGAAAAATAAGATACTAATCTCAAGCATGATCAAATTCATGAATCTATGTATAGAAATGGTTAACATTTCATCTCTATTTCTTCCATCATTCATCCATCTCATAAAGCTTCAGAACTAGCCACACCATCCATCTCCATCAAACAATCAAGGGCTACCTCTAAAACAAATCCAAGTTAATCTACATCTTGTTGTAAGCCTATTCAACGCTTCCAAGATCAAATACCCTAAGCTTCCCTATGATTCAATTCCTATCATACCTATTCCAAATGATCTTCCAGAAACACTTCAAGAATCCCTCATGAAGATTAAAACTCCTACCTTATTCTTAGAAGTGGCTTCATTTCAAGAAGATAATCCAAAGTACAAAGGAACAAGTCTTACTAATGATCAAGATCAATCCCTACCAACATTTGATGAAGGTTCCATATCCCTAGAGTTTCATGATGATCCTCTCATATCCTTTCATTTCTTCCAAGAATATATCCCTCCACCTCAAGAGCTACATATCCCTCCATCTCCTAAGAAAGATCAAGATATTCCTTCCACTTCTAATAGGCCTATTCAAAATCAAGAACAAAGTACTCTTCCTGCATTATCCAAAGATCCTTGTCAAGATTAGAGTATCCCATCATCTCCTTGTAATACTCCTCCATATCCACCTCAAAAAAAACCAGCATTCCTCCAAATCCATTTCATGATAACAAATACCCTCAAGCTTCAGTGGTTCCTATTAAAGTTTCTTCTATTGGTATAAAGATGACTCCTAACAATGAGAGCCTTGGCCATGCAACTCACTCTAAAGATGCTGATATCCATTTCACACCTTATCTCTCTCCATTTAAACATAAGAACATGCCTTTACCATCATAAAAATCCATCCTTGGTCCCTATATGCCAAAGCTAAATCCTTTATATCTTCCTTCCATATTGGGCCTCTATGTCCCTCCATCCATCAGGTCTATCATTCCTAGCTTATCATCCACTTTCCCCATCATACCTCAATATCAACAAAGACATGCATCCTTGAGAAATTAACATCCACCCATACATTTAATCCCTCCATATCAACCTTATTCATCCACATTTCCCAAGGATTTTGGAAGTAAATTGTATGTCTAACATAAAAATAAAAAATACAAGAATCCACTTACATATGAAGATCATCGTGTCCTATCTAATTGACATGCAAATACATATAAAAAATAGATACTAAAGAGACCACAAAGGTCCAACAAGAAAAGAAGAAAATTGAAGAAAATTTGGGTTCCAAATCCATCATTGAAGAAGTGCATATTAAATCATCCAAAAGAAAATAAAAATCAAAAGTTATGTGGATTCCCATGTCATTGTTAAAAGACTTGATTACAAAAGAAAAATTAGAGTTGACATCCAAGCTTCCAAAGACTTCCACTCCATCTCCTTCCAAACATTTTCCATCTTCCAAATCTATTTTGGTTCCTCATATCCAAAAATAGATTACTTTGAATACTTCACCATCTTCTCCATCCATTTTGGGTCCTTGTGTACCAATATCCATATCACTTCCTACATCAAAGCTTCAAGTTGTTCCACCCACTTTTCCTCCATTATTCCACAACCTTTCAAGATGTGTCTCGATTTTGATAGTGTCACCCTATCTATTTACCTGTATGCAAACTTCAATACCCTATCCACTATCCAACACCTGCACATGCTTCTTGTCCTGATACTTACTATCCTTTCATCCCCCTTATCCAATCCACTACATAAATCCTTAATCATCATATACCTTATCCTCCATCACATCTTTCTATCATCACCCTATCAAAATATTTGAGAATACTTTCAGTGGCCTTGGCCCATCATAGAATATCCTTGAAAAGAGCACTATTCAAAGCACAAGAGGCTTAAGTTCCTCCATAAAATTAAAAAGAATTTTTAAAAAAAAAGAGAAAAAGAGAAAAAATTTCTTGGTGAAAACCTGGTAAATAGGTGCCTTGGTAGAAAAAGTAAAGAGAAATAAATCCGTCCTATGGTAAAAACCACTTCTTGTAGCGCCTTGGAAAAGTACCATGATGAAAACCTAGAAAATAGACATCGTGTGTAATTTATTCCTCTTGGGATCTCTCTTATGGGAAAGTTCCATCCACACTACCATATCTATCATATCCTCCATCATGCAACTATCTGCATTCGTATTCACTCTTACACCTTTAATCTTGACAAGGTCAAAGATATCCATGAGCATTGTGTATCCTAACATTCATTATCCTTTCCATCATGCTATTCACGTGTTTTCCTTCATGCTACCCTATCGTGATCTTTCTTATCCCTAGCCAATAATCATTATCCATAAAAATACCTTGCAGTAATCCCAAAAGATTCACTTATGCATCCATCACCCCTTATCCTGGTCATGTTTTCCTATCAGTTACCTGTCTAAATTGACCCCTTGATCTTGATCAAAAGGAAGAACAAAAAATGAAAAACAGGTTCTTGGAAATCTCTTGACATGTCTAGTCTTTTGGACCACATGCTTTTCATGACATCATGTCATTATCATATATGCTATCCAACACTACTTTTTGAGCCTACATTGCTATATTATTTTTCCCTAGCTAGGGTAATCTTGAAGAGACTGTCCTTTAAGTTTTCATTCACTTTCTTCATTGATCATTGCATTTTCACTTCCGACCCATCAATTTGATCATCCTTTAGTAATGCTCTACACCTTTTTGTACTTTGGGGGTAAATAAATTTGATCTTGCTTGAGAATTAGTGATCAATTTTTAAAATATTTAAGAATCCAAAAACATTTTAAAATCTTTAAAAATCCCAAAACCTCATAAAATCTAAAAATCCATTTTTTTAAAAAAAATCTCTAAAATCCAAAAACATCATAAAATTGCTACTGCATAGATTTTTCATCTGCATTTATCCTCGTCGCTTGTACATATATTGTATATCCTTTGCATCTTTGAACCTCTTAGTCATTTTTCTATCCTATCATCATAGCTTGGAGCCAATACACATATTGTCCTTAGGACAATCGTATTTAGCTGAGGAAAAGTTCCTAGTCATCTTGGAGAGTCAATTCCAGCTTGTCAATTCAACCATCTTAATGAGTGGAGATATCCACATTTCCTATCAAATATTAGGTGTTGTTCCACTACACAAAGGTGTTTTTCAACACCCCACGAGCTTAAACAAACAAAGTTTCTCAACACTCATCAAACAAACAATTACACACAATCAACCAACAGTATTTCTCACCACTACCTATAATTTTTATTATGATTTCTTGTGAGTGACTCTATGATCTCTTTGTACTAGAGAAACAAGGACAAGGGGCATGGTATTTTATTTTATTGTCTATTATCATTGATTTTTTATTGTCATATTTTCTGAGGAATCCTAGGAGTCACTGGACTAGAAGACCAAAGAAGGAATATGTTTTTTTCTTTGTTTGATGCTTGTGAGTTAATTCATAATAGTGCACACATATGTCTTAGGACATGATCATAAAAGAATGATTGAGGATATTTGCATATGAAAATGATTCATTCTTGTTTGTTAATCCATGAACACAATATTCATATCATCATGATTGACTGAATACCAGTGGTGTTTGTACTTTCTTGTAACTAACACCTAACAACTAACAGCTCTATGATGATAAAAAAATAACAAAAAAAATCAAAGAATCACACTCATGGAAGATTTCATCTCACGCTAGGAGCATTAATTTCATTCTTTCATTCATTTGAACTAATAAAATTCACCTCATAGAGGGAAATCTATCTTCAACATGGATGAATATCACATCTAAGATCCTTGAATCTATCATTATGGTTGATCATTATTTTTGCAACATTATTATTAGGAGCTCAATCAAAATAGATTCTAAATCAACGTTCTTCATCATCAACATTAATCCAATCTTCTAAATCAATTCAAAATATTCTCAAATCATCATCTAACATCATTCGATTTCTTCTATCACATTTAAATCTTGCTCCCGAGGGGCATCATCAATATCAACATATCCTTGCATCTAGATCATCAAACAACTTTGTTATCAAATCTGATAACACATCAAACCAATCATCAAATCATTTGATCAACAACATCAAATATTCTTCATCAATCGTGTTCATAATCAAACTGAATATTCAAATCAGGTTCCATATTGAAATGGAATTTCACCAGTTGGGACATAAACTTCATCAAATCTCATATCAAGTGGGTAGTCTCAAGTTAATTAGAAAATAAATCAATCTTGGAACAAGTAATTTCATCATGTCTCATATCAAATTGCTCAATCTTATCATTGTTTCAAATATCACCAATGGCATATAAATTTTGAATCATATCAATTTGGTAGTGTCTTCGTAATCAGGTAATTAGCTTTATCTTAACCCATATCAAGTTAATTACCCCGATCAGTCTCTTAGAGATAGTCAGTTTCATCGCACTTCATCAAGCTATTTATTCGTTCAAATCAACCTTATGGTTTAAGAGTCTTTTTAGACATTGATCAATTTCATCAATTCACGTCAAATTGGTTAGTTTTCATCATCATCGGATAGGTGTTCAATTTCATCGCTTCATATCAAGCTGAAAATTTTGGCAAGTCTCTATCGATCTTCATTCAATTAAGTATGGAGTCGATATTATTGGTCTTCATTCAATCAAGTTTGGAACTGATATCTATGGAGCTTCAATTGATCTTCATTCAATCAAGTTCAGAATCAATTTATAAACAGGAATAGTTTCATCAGGATTCATATCAAACTATTCAATTAATCATAATCTTATCGACGTCAGACGTTCTTTGAATCAACACATTGATCACACATGAATTCAAAGAGGGACAAATGTAATCAGCTAAAATAGGTTTGGTCTAATCAGAGGCCTAAATATCAATTGAATTTCTCTAGGGCCTAATTCAGGTATCAAATCCAACCTCAATCATGATTATGTGAGTGAATCTAATTTGCTTATATAATTCATCAAAAATCAAAAATCAAATGATCAAGAATCAAAGGCTCATCATCAAAGAAGAGTGAATTAAGTCATTAATTAATATTAGCCTAATTAATTAAATCAAACTAAAAAATAACCTTGGCTAGAGATATTAATTAAGTGAATTAAATAAATGTCCTATTATCCACTTAAGCACAAAAGGACAAAATAGTAATTTCTAACCAATGAGCTTAAATCACATGGATCACTCAAGGTCCTAATCTCAACCACTCAATGTGGATAAATATCAACCATCCAATTCAAATTCAGATTTGAATTGCTTTCCCTCCAAGGAAAAATCTATAAAATAAAAATCTCATCAAGTCATTTATATCTATATCTCTCACATACCTATATGCTATCAATTTGTATCTAAATAATCATGCATTCTCATTTGAAACTAGATAATGCTAATTTCATTCTAAATAGATCATTTTCATAGCAATTGCATCTAAAATGCATCATGTTAGATCTGAATTCATCTCAATTCTTAGTTTAATCAATCGTGTAGATGCATAATTTGATTAATTAGCTTAATTGAATTCAATTGTACATCAAAATTGCATCAATATAAATTCATTATAGTAAAATCCTTCATTTCATGAGTGTCAATTACTCATCTAGATGCTTAATTCTGAGAGAAATTCTAATTAGATGTTATTCTTCATGACTAGAAGTGTAATACTCACTCATATTTTGCTTCTAGTTTATGATGTCATACTCTTTTAGGCAGTTATTTCAGTTGATTGGTTGAATTCTTTTAGGCTACTTTTCAGGAGAGCTATTATTCTTTCATTTGATGGTGATTCTTGATTATGATGTTATGGATTTATCATATGCATATATAGATGTGATTATATTATCGTGATGATTATTACATGTTTATTTTTTATTAGGATGTACTTACCCCATACTTGCATGTGTATGGTTGTTTTATATGTTGATGTACTTGTTAATGTGTTGTCGTGGTAGAGGATGGAGACGTAGTTACTTTATTTGAGAGATCCACACATTTGACCGATCCCTATCATTGTTTTCAATATTATATTGTATGTACATATGTATTCTTTTGATGACAAGATTGCAGTTACAGGGCATCATCTTCCCTGAATTGGCAGGAGCGAGCATGCCCATAAATATTCATCTCAATGGTAAAGAGGGGAGGTAACATACAGATCTGAAACCCTAACCTAAGCCTAATCATCCTAATGTTGGATGAGTTTTAGTTTGACTACCCTATCCAAATTCGTCTAGTTGATAGGAATTTGAATATCCCTTCCTTGAGTATGTTTTTCTTGTGTTTTCTTTCAGGTGATTTATTGGTTATTGAGTGATTTTCTATGTTTTATGGTTTAATGTATTATAGTTGAATTAAATATTTAATTATATCCTATGTTTATTTGAAATAATTAATTAAATTTAAATATTTGAATATTTGGATTTAATTAAGTATTTAATTAAAAATTAAAGTAAATATGCTTTTATGATTAATTAAATGATTAAATATTTAGTTGCATGTATTATTGTGATATAAATATTTAATTTATTTAATTTAGTATTTTATTAATTACATGTGCATGAATGTGTTGAAAAAGTATTTTCAAATTCAAAAATCTCAACTAGATATTAGGAGTCAAAGTTGAGTTGTGGCAAAAAAGATATTTTTAATTATTTAATTTTGAATTTATTTCAATTTCAAGTTGATTCTTTCTAGGGATTGACTTGGGAGTTGTCATGAGGGTTTGCATAATTTGGGGAAGTTGATTCTCTTTAGGAAAATTCTCCTCTCATTCTCTCATAACAGGTTTTTGGGTGAAGGCATTTTGGAGAGCTTTTGGTGTTCCTGGATTTTTGAAGAATTGGGGGTTTTTGTGGTTGCTTGTTGGATTGGAGATTGGTGTGATTTCTTGGTTGCATGTGTTTGGATCTTCGTGGTTTCCAGATTTGTGGTTGATTCATGCTTGGAGGTTTTCAGATTTTCTATCATCTTCAAAGGCACATTTCCTCAGTTTCTTGCATTGGAATCAAGGTAGGTTTTGTGTTCCTTATATTGTTTCAATTTTGCAAATCTGAGGTTTCCAGTGTTTGAATGGATGCATGTTTGATTTTTTAGATTCTAGTTGGTTTATTAGTGTTTCTGTGTTTTCTGGTATTTATCAAACCCTTAGATCTAAATTTCTCATGTTTAATTTAGACTTGGCATGGTAGTGTTATGCTGGCAAAATTTTGTGAGAAAATTCTATATATATCTCCTAGAAAACAATAAATCAATCTACACTATAGTCTAAACTATATAGGAAAAAAAAAAATTATCCCTTTGAAATTTCTTTGAAAAAATTTAATTAGTTGGGAAAAAACAACTCTCTGTAAAAAAATACAGTCTGTTAAAAAAAAATTCACCAGAGACAAAAATAGGAAGAAGACAAAAAAAACCATACCTTCCTAATATTTTCGTTTTCGGAAATTGTTTATAAAAAAAAAAACTCCTAAAGAAAAAGTAAAATTTTCTTTTGTTATTTTTTTAAAAATAAATTAAAATAAATAAATAAATTTAAAATTTTTAGTGGGGGGTGGGTCCCAACCCCACCACCCCACCAACGAAGCTGCAGCAGTAGACTGCGTAAGCAAGCCAGACTGCCTACGACAGTCGGTCTGCCTACGACACCGGCATCATGCGCTGTGTATGCGCAGAGAGGGGATCACAGGGGACCCGCTCCCCCCAATATTATTAAATTTTATTTTTATTTTTTAAAAAAATTTGTTTAAAATTTAAATTTGGTTTAAATTGTTTTTTTATGTAATATATTTAATTTGTAGTTTATTTAATTTTTATTTAATATAAATTTTTTATTAATATTAATTCGTAATTAATTTATATTAAAATTAATTTATATTATATTTAATCTATAACATGTCTAATTTATATTATATTTAATCTACAATATAGTTAATTTATATTATGTTTTAATTTATAATATGTTTATTTGGGTTCCTTAATGTTAATTGAATTAGTTTATTTAATACTAATAAAATGTGAATTATTTAGTGTTAATTAAATTTAATTTAAGTAAGGTTATTAAAGTTCAGAATTAAACTATTTCTTTAGAGTGGATCGATTTGATCATTCTTTACTTGATGGTTATCATAGGGAATTTATTATGGTTTTTAAATCTAATAGAAAGGAATGTAGAATCGATTTGTGATTTAATTTAACGTAATTCCTTTGGATGAATAATGCACTATTATTGCAGAAATTGTTTATATCATCTTGATTGTTATGTATGAAGGATTAATGATGTTTCTACATAGTGTAAACGATGTTTCCTTTCTGATTGGTTATTTCTCTACGTTACGGGCGTCTAGGTTTTTAGATTACCTAGTATGTATACAAAGGTTGGGGGTGTTTTATGTTTCTGCTTATGGATGGCATATGTGTTAAATGTAATTACCCTGAACTGACCATGTTAACCCTTTCGATTATGTTTTCTGAATGTGTACCTCTATGTGACCGTTCCTGTTATGTGGGATACTGGATTAGGTATACTTGTGTTTTGACCTATGCTAGATCTTTGTAGGTCTGTGAGCCTAGGGTAGGTTACCTAGATGTGTAGTAGGGGGCGGCTTGCAATAATTTATGTGTCTGTAAGTGGCTACTTGGATTGCTTATTATATGTATACTTAATAAGTGATAACTAAATGCATAATTGAGAGATATTAAAATAAATTAATAAGATGTGTCATCGCCCATGCTTGAGTGCTAGTATAGACTAAGATAGTGATGATAAGATGCTAGTTGCCTTGAGGGGTAGCTGGCATAGTTAGTGGCCTTATCAGTTTGAGAGGTCATTGGCGTTGTGTATGGTCACTTAAGTGCTGGAATCCATTAGGATTTCTAGGACAAAACTTAAGGGTTAGACGTACATGATGACACCTTCCTTTACACAGTATAGATTTCCTACATATGTAAATTTCCTTTGGAATTAGTGAGTCTTACCTTTCATGATGTATAGTACACCTGGATTAGAGAGCTATCAGGATCCCTTGCTTAATGGATACTTCCTTGTTTGGTTTTGGATATCTGAGTGGAGTTTGTTGGTATCTCCTCAGCATGCTGGGGTGGACCCTTTGTGGTTCCACACTGATGGGTGGTAATGATTCTTTACCTATTGAGATTCGACATCCTTGTACCAGGTGCTTGATGGTTCTTTGCAGATGACCTCTTTATGTTTCTTCATTATTTATTATGTAATTTCATTATTGTAAATCTTGTATTAGAGTATCGCATGTGATACCTAATCTGGATATTGTATATTAAGTAGATTAGAGTGATTACCACATACCCTGCGACATGTGCAGTGGATGTGAGT
>MU228059.1:1127713-1141454 GCA_018584345.1 Thuja plicata | reverse complement strand
TAGAGTGATTACCACATACCCTGCGACATGTGCAGTGGATGTGAGTTTATGGTGGTTTCATGGTTATCCATGAGGATTGTAATTATGGTTTTGTAAGTTGTATTTGTTATATCTATTCAAATGGAATATTCTTGGTATATTGTTAGTTGTGTTTACTTTAAGTAATTCAACGTCATGGAACCCTCGAGTCGTGTAATCTATGTGAGTGTATGACATGTGTATAAATGGTATTTGCTTCTACATTAATGTATGTCTCTTTATGTAAACTTTAGGAAAAAAATTATTCAACAAACATAGTATCATGTTCTAGGTTAATCTCTCTTGGGTTCCCTGGCGGGGCATTACAAGAAGGAAATGAGTCAATTTTTATTAGTTAATTGAGTTCATTTGATGTATTCCTTGTACTAACCAATTGATATAATTATTCAATTAGTGTTTTGTTTTAGATTTATAGGTAAACAATAGAAATACATCATGGAATCATTTTTATTTTGAATCTCATACCTTTCATTCATGTCTTTTGCATACACCTTGGATCATTATTTTGCAACTAGTTCCTCATACTAGTTTACATTCTTCTTGATCTCCATTAGCATGCATTATAGTTCATCAATCACTTTGACCTTGTATATTGGGGATTAAAAATAATTTTTAGGAGAGCACACCCATATCTCCCTAAACAAGGAAATAAAACAAGCCTTGGGTTTGCATGTTTTGGCTCTCTTGAAGGTTGTGTGGCTTCTTTGTTGTATTTTTGTTTATATACACATGTATTGAATTTTTTATTGCTAACCCTCTAATGTTTGACATATTTGATCCTCACTACATAGGGTAGGAAATCACACATACATTTTGGCACGTCTGATGAGACCTACAAGCCTTGAAACATGCATTTTTTTGAAAGTTTTTGATAAATTTTGAGAAGACATAGTTTGGGAGTCTCGCATCCGCATCTACATTTTCACAATGTCGTCTCTTCAGATCAGCGTGTCCAATATACTCATCATTGTCTCCACTCTAGAAATTTCCCGCCTTCTCTAAATTTTAAAAAAATGATTTAAATCAATTCTGTGTGATTTTGTAATAGTTTCTCATTTCATTTTTTAACATAAATTAATTTTATAAGCCAAAATGTTGGCACAATTCTCATTATTCTAACCACGTGATACATTGTTGTCTCCACATATTTTCATCTACAAGTTGCAGTGTCTATGCCATCAGGATTGATGTCGCCACTCATTAGGTGCATGTATAACAATGTGTGTTGAAATTTTATTTTTTTATTTATGGATTTTATAGTTGGCCTCATAATTGACTTTTGTTTTGACCAGCGTCTACGTAAATCAGCGTCTAGATTGACTATTGACTATGCAAATTAGTGTATGCACCTTTATGTGGTTTCTCCACCCTTTAATAGATTTATTGACGTTTTAGCTTAATTTTCCTAATGCTAACCAGTGGTGAAACCCTTATCGATTGTGCATGATTGAAACACACAAACTACTAACAATTTGTAGGTTTTCTTGGTGGTTTAAGTATTTTGATTGAATATTTCTTGGAATTAATGCTTCATGTTTTGAGGAATTAACACTTTCATGCTTTAAAAATATTTAAACTCTTTGTGGGAGTGTGTTATGTGAGAGTACATAAACATTAGCTACTTTAATTAAGTGTGAATTTGGAAAGAATCCTATATCTTACGTGTGTTGGAAATCTTTTTCAGTGGAGGTACTTCCTTAAAAGATTTCACTCAATGTTTAGAAGTGACATCCCTTTAATTTACATGATGCAAAGATAGAATCTGTCATATCCTCTCTCCTTGCCTTTGCAGATCTTGGGTGCAAGAGAAAGTTAGTTTTATCTTTGCTCCTAGAGAAGCTTGTTTAGAGGGAAGAGCTCCCCTTCAAAGGAAGAACTCAAACCGGTAAATATCATGACCAGTATATAAATAAGCCTTTGAGTAAACTTGGGTCTTATCCCACCAAGCTTGGGCGATGTGTGTTGATGATAGTCTGGATCGAGAAAATAGTGACTAAGTAGCTAGCATGGTTAAATAGAGACTTAAGTGTCTCATGTGCATACAAACTATTTGGGGGGATGCCACTGACCTAACTAGAAATTGTTAAATTATAAGTCCACCCTTTTATCCATGGTTTAACACTTTTAATGCAAGAGGCTTGTTTCTTCCTCTAAAGTTTCTTCATTTCTTGATCCACACCTATCAACTCTTTGTGATATTTTATGACGATGATCCCTATCAACTTATTTTGTAAAATGCCTTTAGATGGTTGCATATTTTAAGTTATTTTCAATGTCCATTGCTGCCATAAAATATTGATGCAAAGTCTTGGCCTCCTTATCTCTCAGCAAGTAGCTCATTATTTTTCCAAATGCATCTAAATAAACAACCAAATCCATTGCATCATGGGGTCTACATTTCTCATGAATTCTCTTCAGTGTTTTTCTAAATCTAATATTAAATGTAGGCACCAACTCCTCATCTATAATATGAATATTAAAAATATCAATGATCAAGTCATATTCATTAACATGTTCTTTGAATTTCTCAATGAAGGTTATTTGCAATTCTTCCCGTGAGTTGATAGACAGAGGAAAAAAAAATGAGAACCAATCTCTTTCATAATCCAATAAAGACTATGAAAACAACTTCATAATTATTTCCTCATGATCAACCTCATAATCATTTATCAAATTAATATATCTATCCAAATGTTTCTCAGTTGATTCCTCTTTCATACCACTGAACTTAGGCGAGTGGTTTCTAACCTCTGATCGAGTAAGATGTGGGTAACCAGGGATGCCATTGAAATTCATAACTCCATACAACCTACCTCTATATGGTTGTTACATCTTAATAGGAAAGATGGTTACAAATTTTCTCTCTCCTCCCTCTCAATTAGTGATGATCACTTAATAGGGAAAATTTTAGAAACTAATTTTCATGGAACAAAATATTATCCAATGAAAAAAATACCTGGATGTGATGAAGTCACTATAAAAATTTGATCTGAAGTCACCTTCAAGAGCTTTAGTAGAGTTTTCACCTCTTTGCAGAGGAAAAGATTTGGATCAGTTGAGAACTCCTTCCCGACTCTAACATTATTTAAATCAGCAAACTCACAACACACCCCCAATAGGGTCTCATATTGATTCTTCTCTTGACTATTTTCATAGTCACAAGAGTCCAAATGTCTACTTCATCTATTACTACAGGTCCACCTCCTTCCTTTGTAGCCTTTCTTCAATCATGCACACTAGTGCAAATCAGAGAACTCAAAGTCGCCACTCTCCACATGTGAGATAGTATAAATATTTCTTTTAAAAAACTTGGACTTTGAGACAATATGCAATGACAGACAAGCAAACCTGACTCACTTTATAAAACATGCGGAATATTTCTTTGTAGCACATGACTCTATAACCAGACTCTGTGATTGAATCAGTAGAGTAAGGAAACAACTCACTTACACCTCACTAATCAGTTTTACTTCTGTATCCCCAGTGGAGTCACCATTTTATTGTTGTTTGAAAACATTTATGATTTGAAAGCCACCAATATACCTTGAGACTGATGTTAGGAGTGGTTAGCTCCAAGTATGAAAGCTCTGCAAGGTAACTGGACCAACTATAGGGACAAGACCACCCTCTACACTTTTGGCTTTGTTAAACCAAGGAGGGTACACCTAATCTAGATAACATACAACTCTTAACAACTCATTATCACTCTGGATTATAACAACAGATGATGGTAAGAAATTACTAAATGCTAACTAGACATTTATTGACTCTTTGTTACCATGAAGGACCACAATCAACAACCACAAAACATAAAGGACTTTGGGAATGGTTTTGATGTATAAAACTACAGAATATATCCCAAAACCAATCAAACATGTATCTCAATAGAGTCTAATAATCCCTTATCAGTGCCTTATCTATTGGGCAATGTCTCAAAAGAAGATATGGGAAACATAAACCAACTATTGTCAAAGACTCAAATCCATAAACACAATCAATCTAGACCAACCACTACTTATAGTATCCTTCTATAGACAAACCTAAAGAGTCTATGTCTTATTCAAAGATGATTTAATTTGATCCTAGATCAAAACTATGGAATAAAACATATACACAGATAAGTTCTATGCAGTGAACCAGAAGATTCAAAACTCAAAAGATAAACACCAAGGAGAGACTTCAAACTAGAATAATTGCATTACATATGATGAATCATATTCATATTCATATCTGATCTAAAACATACCACTTCAATAATATGCAAAATATCTAAAAGTTTATATTCTATCTAGATACGATATGATACAATCTACTTTATCCCCTTGGGACTAAAGCCTGGAACCATCACTTGGAATCCAAAAACTTCCAAACCCCTACAATAGAGAAAAGAAGGAGATATATAGAAGAAGGAAAATCCTAAAGGTCACATCTATCTAACACATGTCCTTCTTCATCAATGTAATTTACTTAAGTCCTTCTCACCAATTTGATATTTCTCCAAAAGATCTGCAAAAGATATCTTCTGATCTACCCTTCCAACCAATTTTCTTGCCTTCATCAAGAAGCAACCCCTCTTCATACTTCATCATGAGTACAATTAGATATGAAACTGCCTCTCACCTTGGGATGTTCAAGAACATTCTTTCTCTCTAAGGAGTAACAGATAGCCCATGCATGTTTAATTCATTTAGGGTCTACATGCCTTTGAAGGAAATCAAATCCTCCAACCACCAGAGCTGGGAAGAAATCCATTATAAAAGTAGAAGAGACAAGGCGTCACTTAAGGAGTAAAGAAGATATAAAAAAAATAGAATAGAAAAACCCTAAGACACCTCTCAGTCATAAATTCTCTCTAAATAGCCCAACCCTATCCAAACAACACCCTACAAATGCGTGAACATGACCTAAGAAATTAGATCGCCCAATTAATTGCTTTGTAGTACACAACATGGCTCACAGCTTGAAAAACATGAAGAAAATATTTAAATATTTGAAATCTAGCTACAAAAGCTATAGGTGGTGTAGAAATAGCATCAACGGTCAAGATTTGAAACATTTTAGAACTTAAAAACACCACTATAGATATCCTTTTAAAACCCAAGCATCAAGTAAAAAAGATTACTTGAGCCCGGTCAACTTCCATTGACCTCCACGTGGCACCTCCCCATTGGTCCTTGGAACCACCTGTCTTTACCTTTCTATGTAGGCCCCACACCCCTTACTAATTTCCTTGATGTATGTCAAGATCTCATCATTGAGTGATGCATCTCTTTCTTACATCTTTCCTTCACATGATGGTGAAAACCGTTGGATCTTGATCTCCCTTTTACCACTCATTTTCCATTCACTTCCATGCATTTCCCTCTCGTTCGCTCCATGGGGAACCCTCCTAGCCTTTGGTCCAACCAATTATCTCACCATTTGTGCCACATGGTACCACCTGATTTGCTAGGACCTCTGCCACCTATCAGTCTACCACATGTCAGCACCTATGCCATTGTGTGATCTGATTGGACCCACCATGACTCGTATCATGCCATAGAACCCTACCGACACCTATCACCATGTGGAACCTTCTTTGACCACATTACCTAAGCGCGACCCCAAAAAATAACCCTCCTGCCTACCAACTAGAAACCACATCTATGAACCATCATCCAAAAGGTGTGTGCCTTTTAGGCACTTAACATATTGCGGGCTCGGTTATAAAAACACTAAGTCCTTCCTTTACACTGTAAATGTGGGACAAATGACTTAGGGAGCTTTTGAACAAAACACAAAGTAGGAAGCAGCGCAGAAGCTCTGACCACTTCCAACCTTCATGACCATGCAAAAAATACCTTGGGCAAAAAGACTCTTCCTCCCTCGACCCTCTACAACTTTCTCACGAAGAAAAAAGACACCAAACCCCTTGAAAACTAAATATTTCAGCCATGTAAGAGCTTGAAGCTCTGCAAAAAAATTTAAGATGGTACTCACAGAAATGAGTACCAACACAACCCTTTAGTGTCCAAAATTTCCTTTTTCCATGACCCATGTCAGATCCAGTGAAACATAAAAAGGTTAAAGTCAAGTTACCCCTTTCCTAAAAAGAGAAGAAGATAGTTGATCAAACCATTAGCCAAAAACAATGTGTCATGCAAGAAACCAAGGAGTTTTCCAAAGAACTTGAGGGATATGATATTATGCAATTCAACAACAAAGTCACAAAATTCATCATCAAATTCCAAATGAACCATGACATTATTGTACCCGCAAGAGATGCTTACAAAGAGTAGAACTAGACCTTTTCATCACTTTATCAAACCTTCATCCTTCCAGCCTTTCATAAATCACCAAATCTTTCCACTTTCAACTTAAAGCACAATCATCCATTTGGACTTAAATCTTGTTGTCTTGATTGACCCTCAACCAAATCAAAATTAGGAACAACCCAATCAATCAAACCAAATCCTTCACACCTTCATCAATATTTCATCAAAATATTCAGGTTGAATATTTATTAAAGTGTCATTAATATCCCATTCTTAGAAACACCCTAGTTGGACTGCATTACTTGAGAATATTGTCCATATTGTTTGATTGGTTTAATTAGTCCATATCCTATTTTACTTGGGAACATTGGTATATCTCCAAGTAGAGTAAATATATCAATCAACATCAAAATCATTGTTCTTAATAGGATCTTATTTCACCAAGGCTATCCAAAACCTTCATCATCAAAAAGTAAATCCAATTGAGGCCCTTCCCTCACAATCCAACCATCAAAATCTAGCATGTTTGAGGCCCTTCCCTCACAATAAAAATGAGTCTAAACATTTTCTCCTATTTATAATTCCATCCTTCACCCATCACCAAAATTTTCATCTAACCCATTATAGACTTCATCTTTCATCCTTCATCTTTCCAAAGGTCACCCTTTTATGGTTGTTCTAACTTGATCACAAGCTAAAAGCATGAGACGCACTCAAGAAAACACAAACAATGACAAAAAAATCCAATGGCACCCATGTTGTTTCAAAAAACCAAAGTGCAAGTTGTAGACATCACCAATGATCTCGAAGAGAAAGGGTTGGTGGATCAACCTGATAGACCCTCTCAAGTCAATGAGGTCCTCAAAGACCCTTAAAATTTTTAAATGATTGAGAAGGTTATTAGGCTAAACAAAACCAAAATCTTCATGAACTTTTTCACGAACAGAGTCACAGTGCCCGCAGATTTTGATGATACCTTCCTTTATAACAATGTCACCAAGCCTTTCTATCCCAAAGACCAAAAAATGTGACATCATCCCATGACAAAGGAAAGACTACTTCTAATGGTCATACCACATCAGCGGTGCCTCAAGAAACCATGCAAGCCTTTCAAGTGACACCTGAGACTCTTCAAAAAATCATTAGTTTCATTCCTACTTTGACCTTCAATTCTAGTACTCATACCACAATGAATGTAGGTTTCGGCATGGGTGAGATTGTTTTGAACATTGGCCAAACTTCATTTCCATAAACTTAAATTCCACAATCTTCACATCATTATTCATCATCACTCTTCACAACCCCTGCATCTGCCATGAAGACATCCTCTCAACAAGCATCTCAAGCATATCACTACACGCCTCCTCCTACATTAGGACTTACATCATCACATTTCAGTGGAGGATAATCTTTTGGATAAGCGCTCACATATCACAATGATCTTGATTTATCTCAACAAGTCAATGATCTCAAGATCCTTGTACATATCATGCAAAATGGGGGAAAGAAGGTGTTCTCTTTTCATGAAATATGTCCCTACCCATTTGACAAGTCAATCAACATACAACCATTTCCCCCTAACTTTAAAATTCCTAAATTTGACAAGTATAAAGGGGAAACATGTCCGGTCCAACATGTTAAAGAGTTCTATGTTGCATTCCAAGAGGTCTCCTACAATGATAATTATCTAAAGAGATTTTTTACTATAAGTCTTGGAGACCCTACTCTCGAGTGGTCCATGGATCTCCCTCATGGGTCTATTTTTACCCTATCTAATCTTGCAGAGAAGTTTTTTGTACAATATTCTTATAATATTAAGCGTTATGCATCATTAAGTGACTTGTGCAACACCAAGAAAAGGAGTCGAGAAACCTTTTCCAATTTCCTACAAAGGTGGAGACACCTTGCAAAAAAAATGCCTTGGAAAATACCCAAACAACACTTGATTGGCATCTTCACTAGAAACTTGGTATTTGAGATGTCATTCCAAATGAAAATGGATTTCTCTAACACTTTTGAGTCTGTTGTTAAGAAAGGGAAGAACATTCAGGATGGACTTTTGAAAAAGGGTACCATTAAACATTATACCCCTTCATCTAACAATGAAAAACCTAATTTTTGGACCAAAAATAAAGGAGTTGTCAATGATGGAATGACTAATGCCAAACATGTTCAAAATTTCCTAGTATCCAATCAAGGCAATCAAAATAATCACTACAATCACAACAACAACGACAACAATCAAAAAAATTCATCACAATAGAAACAAAAATCACAACAACAACCAAATCACAATCATTCATATTTTCTACCATGAAATAACAACATAAATTACAAGATACATCAACATCGACAATACACTTTTCTTGTAGAACCTCTCAGTGTTATCTTCCAAAAGCTTGTCGACCAAAACCTGATGGTGTTTTCAAATACTAGACCATAGTACTGTGAATATCATCGCATCAAGGGTCATGATACCAATAAATTTATGAAGCTAAAGAACTTGTCCAAGACCTTATTAATTATGCAAAGATTGAAGTTGAGGGACATACACCATCATTATCAAATTCTACACTAAAAATATATGACCACCCATTTCCTAAACATGATCAGAACAATGCCTCGTCATCAAACATTATTCCATAAAATGACTCCACCAACCAAGTCATGGGTTTTGACTCACTATGTGGAAATATTGATGATAATGGCATCTTTATCTTTGATTCCCTATGTAGCCGCATTGAATAATCTGCATGTATACACCCTCAAAATTAAGGGTGAAGATTATAATTCTATCACTCATAGAGCCAGAGTTGTGATTTAAGCCACTACGCTACCAACCACCCCATCCACTTCCACTAGAGTAGCTTCATGATATGACTTTTTTTCACAACTTGAGAAGACTACTGCACATATATCCATTATTGAACTGGTCTATACTTCACCTGTTCATAAAAAAATCCTTCATAAATCCCTTCTTGAGTCCCGCATTCTTGATAACATGAATGCATCACAATTTCAAGACATGATTGGGAACTTCACCATGCATCATAACAAACTCTTACACATTGAAGCCCTCATTGATTTTCACAAAATAAAAAGGGTCCTTATAGATGGTGGATTCAGTTTGAATCTTTGTACCTTAAAAATGATAAGATAGTTGGGACTCCCTGGTGATCTTCTAGATGTTACAAAGAGAATAAAAATAAAGGTCTATTATGACAAAGAAAGAGAATCCAAAGGTTTCATCACACCCCATCTTCAAGTGGGTCCCACACTAATTAAAACTATATGAAAAGTCTTGGATCTTGATTTACCCTAAAATATACTTCTTGGAAGACCTTGGATACATTTTATTTAAGGTTTACCCTCCATTTTCCATCAATGCTTTAAGTTCCCACATCAAGGATGAGAAATCATTATTTCTAGACATCCTAAACCTTTTCAATATTACAAATGATTGGAAGGAAAGAAAACCCACTTTTGGCCACTAAATGAGTTTTTTAGACCTGTCACCAAGGAGGAACCCAAAAAACCTTCCACTGAAGAAAATATCAAACCATCAACTAATGATTCCTCTACATCTGAATCTCCTAGAGATAAAGATAAGTTCACTAAAGAAAAGATCCTTGAATCTAATAAGAAGGTTAAATTAATTGATCAAGGAATGGGAGAATACAATTTTGAGAATGCCTTTTACATTGGCCAACTCCCTCTATCCCCAAAGTCCTATTGTAGACCTCTATAACTCTTTCCTAAGAAAGATAAATGTATCATAGAATGTAAGAAGACCACTTTTGAACATTGGGGATCCCTTCGTGATGAACATATGAAATCAGATATCCTATCATGGTTCTATAAAGATGGAGAAGAAAAACTTGTACATATACTTAAGGGAAAATATATAAAGACCACTTCCATTTTTGAAAGTATGGGATATCATGCAATAAACATTAGTGCAAAAGAACAAGTTATAAATGATCTAATCAAAGTAACCAGCTACCACTATGGTACATGATTGGGTTCCCTAGAAACTAAGGTTCCCTTGCCTAGTACCTGTGAGGTTTCTTTCGATTTAGAACAAAAGGAGGAATTATATAGATTTGCCTTTGAGTATATTTAAAATGAGCTCATCAATACCAACCATGTCTTTTCCATCACTAAAGATTATCTTTCATCCCCTAGCCTACCATTCAAATACCCTAAACTCATTGATTGGGACCAACAAGACTCACCACCGACTTTGGATATATGTGATTCGAATGGGGTAGTATTAGCCCTCTTTGGATTAAAATATATCCAAGACTACAAGAATGAAATTTGTTACAATGATGAGGCCTACTTCAGTAGCCAAGTCAACTCTCTTAGCCACAAAAGTGAAAAAAAAGACAATAAAACAACCCCTAGAAAATACCTTTCTAAGACACCTTTGGATGAACAAAAAGATAAAATAAAGGGTGTGTCTTTTGGTGAAAACCTTTATGAGGCACCATAAGAGGGATAAGTTGACTTTTCATTCATGTCCCTACCATGAGAAAATTCTTCTATCCTCATCGAAGATATAGTAGAAGTGAATCTTGGAACAATAGAGGACCCTAAGATCACCTTTATAGTAGCATGCCTGAGTGACAAAGAGAAATCCAACATGACTGTGTTGCTTCATAAAGAAAAAAATAAATTTTCCTTGTCTTACAAATATATGCTTGAGATGTACCCTAATCTATTCATACATTCGCTTGTTGTAGACCTTAAAATCAAGTCTATCGAACAAAAACTATGCAAAATGCATCCATAAATGGCACTATTAATGGAAGAAGAGTTACAAAAGATGCTCGATACTGAATCTATCATACTTATAGAATATATTGAATGGGTCTCCAATATTGTACTAGTATTTAAAGCTACTGGGGGCATCCACATCTATTCAAATTTCAAAGCGCTAAACTTGGCATGTCTGAAAGACAATTTTCCACTATCCAATATAGACATTATAATGGATTTGATGACATGACATGAAATGATATCTCTCACAGATGGATTTTGTAGGTGAAATCATACTATAATTGTAGTAGAAGATCAATCCAAGACCATAATCAGCACACCTTGGGGTAGTTTCTACTACCAATTCATGCCCTTTGGACTCAAGAATACTAGAGCTACTTATCAACGTGTTATGATGACCATATTTCATGACCTCCTACATGATTTAATTGAATACTATGTGGATGAAATTTTAGGAAAATAAGAAACAAGAGAATCACACATCGCCATCCTCACAATAATGATAGGTTAGAGAAATACAAGGTCTGGCTGAATCCTAAGAAGTGCATATTTGGTGTACAATAAGGAAACTTGTTAGGCTACATCATATCCTGTAGAGGAATTGAGGTGGAACCAAAGAAAGTAAAATCCATCCTATAAATTCCACCTCCCAAGACACTTAAACAACTTCACAACCTAAAAGGAAGACTTCAGTCCATTCGCAATTTTTTGTAATAGCTCGCAGATAAGGTTCATCCTTTCTCTCACCTATTGTGAAAAGATACTAAGTTCCTTTGAAATTTCTTATGTCAAAAATAATTTTAATAGCTCAAGTCGTGTCTAGCTAATCTACCAGTGTTGGTCCTACCTATTATAGGCTGACCTTTAATCATATACATCTCTACCCCTACTATTGCATTGAGTGCTCTCCTAGCACAACAAGATGATAATGAAAAAGAACAAGCAATCTACTACTTGAGAAAAGCACTGGTTGAATATGAGTTAAACTACACATATATAGAGAGAGCATGCTTGGCCATTGATATATGTATGTAGAATCTTTATAATTACATGATTAATCATGAAACCTAACTTATTGCAAATATCAATCCACTAAAATACTTGTTATCTAGGGTTTCTTTTACTTTTCATGCTGCTAAATGGGTTATGATCCTGAGTGAATTTAACATCATGTATGTAGACAAAAAAAATACATCAAGGGAAAAGTGATCACTTAGTTAGCTGAATCTCCCATTCTAGGGTATCATCCTATTATTTCATATTTTCTAGATGAATCCATCATGACTATCACCCCGAGTATACAACAGAAACTAAATTTTGATTGATCTTTTACAAAAAGAGGATCAGGGGCAGGAGAATTTTTTGTGACGCCGTAGGGAGATCTCATCCCAAAATATTATAAGTTGACATTCACATACACAAAAAATTGCAGAGAATGATTCCTTGGTGATAGGACATTTTTTATCTATCCAATGGAAAATCACTAGTTTACTTATCTTTGGTAACTCTCAGTTGGTTATCAGATAGGTTAATGATGAACATTGGACAAAGAATGATAAAATGCTCCCCTATCATAGACTAGTTGACGATTTGAAATAACACTTCAAAAAGATTATATTCAAATAGATCGCTATAATGAACAACAAATCTATTGATGCCATGGCAACTATTGGGTCATTGATATCTGTGCCAGAACATAGTTACTGGTGTGAGTTTCTTATTGAGAACCTTATGGTACCTGCCTATGGCATGATAGAGTCTAAAATGGTGAGTGATATTTTTGGTCTTGATTCTCCTTGGTACCAAGAGATTCTCTTACCTCTATGATGATATTGTTCTAATTTAGCTCACACCTAACCAATGAAAGACCTTCATTCTCTGCACCACCTAATACACTCTCCTCAGTGATACCCTCTTCCAAAAATATTTTAATGGAACCTTCCTTGGGTATCTTGATTTAGAAGAAGCTAAATAAGCATTAGAAGAGGTTTATCAATAAATTTGTGAGGCTCACTCTAGTGGACTCACTCTTGTAATCAACACTTAGTCATTTACCTTGGCAGTTTTAGTTGGCTAAGTTATGTTGATGATTAGTGATCAACACTTAGTCATGTTAATCTCTAAGTTCTGTTGATGATTAGTGATCAACACTTAGTCATTTACTTAGGCATTTTTAGTTGGCTATCACTGTGGCCAAGTTAAAACTATCCAAGGCCGAGCAACATTATCGAGCAGTATTCAGGTTGTCAAGTTACATCATGCTGAGCCGAGTAGGATACTTAGTGTTGAGTGACAGAGATGTCAAGTGTCGAGTAGAACAGTTTTTTGTATACATGTCTAGATTGATTCAAACTTTGAGGATAAGTGTTCAGGCTGACTTGTATAAGATTTTTGGGCTGACTTGTATACGCATTTAATATTTTCCTATGCAGTTAATTATGCATTTAAATATTTTATCCTATGCATGACCTATTGTAATTATTAATTGTAATACCTTGGAGGTATGAGTATTAGATCTTGATTTTTGATGTAGATCTCACTACTAGACTTGAATAGATATATAAGATTGCTTCTTAACCCTATTTTGTGTGTGTGGAGAGAAGTGGTGACTGCATTTTGAAGTGAAATGCACAGAGGGTTATTTTGTTAAGAAGCATAGATCAAGT
>MU228059.1:1061422-1080494 GCA_018584345.1 Thuja plicata | reverse complement strand
TCAAGAAACTCTTCACCCTCTTTCCATGGCTTTTCTATATATTGGACATCTTTTTCTTCATTTGAGAGGATGAATTGGAGAGCATCAAAACTATAGTTAGATTTTACCTTATTGTTATCATGCTTTTGAGCTTTATTGCATACATTAGATTAATTGCATTTGGATTAATAATATGTTGATTCTTAATGCAATTCATTTACATATCTAGCATCTCAATTTCATCATCTTTCAAGCTTTCTAGTTTAATAGCATTTCAATTCTAGATTAATGGCAATTTTCTTACCTCTCATGCTTTAAAAATCCTCCATGTTAGCAATGGTCAAGGTTGTTGGCTCTCATTCTTAGAGTAAATTTGACATCCCCAACTAATTAGGAGGCAACAAGTCGCTTCAATCGAATTTACAAGATGAACAATTCATGTTTGTCTTTGTGAATTGAACGATTGAGTAAGGACAATGTTGAGTTTGTGCCTGATTTAGAGGTCACATTCAAGCACATAACAGTACCAAGCATAGATCCTCCTGAACAGACCAATTATGAATTACCCGAGGTACAGACAATTGAAGAGTCTAATGCCAATCAGATTGCACTGGAAGTAATGGCATCATTTCCCCAATCTCCTATCCACAACATATTATCTCCGACCAAAGACAAGGTTACAGAATCAACATCTAAAATAGTAGGAACCCAGCAACAAGCTCCACCTACTACTGGGCCAAGCACAACTGAGTCACATATGGACAAGGTAAATTCAGCCAGTATTGATTCTTCAATTAACCTTGATTCAACAATTGATACAGTAAAGGTCAATGACCTAATCCAATTGAATACTGAGGAACAAGTTGAGGACTGAAAAGGTAAGAAAATTGTTCCTTCACCTAATCCCAAGATCAAAGGTAAGGAGAAGGAAGTTAATACTAATGAGATTGATCTGGAAAAGGACATTGTGATTCCAAATTGGGATCCTTCCAACTTATCAGTAGAGAAAATGGATATACTTGGAGAATTATGGAAGAAAAGAGCAATCCAAAAGAAGCTCCGAGAAGAGAAAAAGATAAACAGAGTACTTGAAGATGTAAAAGGCATATTCATAGAGACACTACAGATTGAAGTCAATGAGAATGACTCCATTTTGGATCAACTTGTTGACTTAGTCCATAAGTTCAATGAGGACATGAATGGTCAAGAGAAACTGCTTGAGAAAGCAGAGAGAAAGTTTGAAAACAAGGTTCTAGAAAATGTTGCAAAGAAGATTGCAATTGACCAGGTGTAGCTAACTAATGTTATTAGCACCCTAGAAACCCTTGTGACCAATGTAGTAGAATTATGTGTAAAGTTGAGTGATACCTCTAACTTTACTATGGAGATAAAGAATAAGTTAGCAAAGATTGATGCAGATCTGAAGGAAAGTGCAAAACAGTTAGCACTTGATCCGAGTACAGGCTCAACACACCATTTGAAGATCAAATATCTAACCAATCTACAGGGTGAGTTACTAAGAGAAGAAGCAAGGACTAGGGAGTCTCTTTCAGCCATTCCGATCCAACTCCTACCACACATGGATACTATGCAGAAATGCATCACACATGCCAAGACTCTCATCCATGACAATAACTTCTCAGTTGCAGAACTTATGATAGAGTTGTCAGTCGAGCTACAGATTGAATTGCACATCATGAAGGTGCTACATGACAATTGGGACAACACTTTGTCTCAAATTTTTAAGTTACATTGTGATTTCCTATCCTACTTTGAAATTACCTTGTAGATATAGTTTGGCATTTTTTGTCAAAAATAAGGGGGAAAAGGTCATTGTATATACACTAAGGAAATACGTGTACAGTTGAGTAGAGAAGAATATATAGAGAAGAAAATATACATAACAATAACAATTTTGAAAAATCAAAAAACAGAGTCAGTTGGACCCGAGCAGCAGAACAAGTGTCAAAACCCAAGCAGATAGTAAGGGGAGTTTTGAATTATCAGATTCAGAGTACAATGATAAGTGCTTTTGCCACTAATGCCAAAGGGGGAGATTGTAGACCTTATGGCAAGACATGTTGTCAATTAGTGTCCAAACACTTAGTCATTATGTATTGCTCGAGTGATCAATGTGACCCAAGTGATCAGTATTGCCTGAGTGACCAGTGTGACCCGAGTGATCAATATTGCCCGAGTTATTCAGCATCGCTCAAGTGATCAGTGTGACCCGAGTGATCAGCGTTGCCTGAGTATCAGTTTGTCACATGAGTAGACTTCTGGACTCGGGTGATAGTATTGAGCCGACTTTGTATATATTGTTTAATATCATTATGTCTAATGGAAGCCGACTTATGAAGTTATTTGTTTTCGGATAAGATATATATATATATATAGGACATTTTTGTTTATCCAAAATAATCAATGTGAAGAGTATTTAATAGAAGTATATATGCGAATATGATATGGCATATTGATTAGAATATTGCAGAAGTATAAAGAATAGCAGAGACTCGCCTATCAAAGTCAGGTGATCGGTTATATTCAAAAGGATCTCATTCAGCAAATTAGAGTTGTCAAAGAAGATCATCTACTGGTTCATTCTAACAGGTGGATCAGCAAAATCCTTTAACAAGGTGGACCTAACAGTCCTTTGTAAATCTCTTAATAGAGTTGCATTACTTTTTGTATTGTATCAAATCCTTTAACAAGGTGGACTTAACAATCCTTATTGCTCTTAACAGGGCAAGCCATTAGAAGTGGTCATTGTAAGCTCTAACGGGTTAAATTTATACTGCAGTACTAAATCTTGTGGGTACCATCCCCACCCCAGTTTTACTTTCTATTTGGAAGGTTTCTGGGTAACCAATTACTGTGTTATGTGTTATGTATGATTCTTTCATTTCAGTTCTATGTGTGCAAATCAGATTAGATAATCTAATTGAGAATAAAGAAGATTAAGTTTTATTGGTTCCTGATTCACCCCCCCCCCCCCTCTCNCCCCCCCCCCCCCCTCTCAGTCATCTTGCATGTAATATATTTCCAACATTCTTGGCATCCCTTCAATTCAGTTTGCGCACAACATTCTGTCACTTTCATGACACTTTGGTTCTCCTAAGAACTCTCATGGCTTGAAACTTATCCAGAGTCATAGTCTGGGGGCAATCAAATCGACTTTGTCCTAGGATTCTAAGTCAAGTTAGTCATCTTGGGTTGCAGTTTGTTACTAGGGGGAAAGGACCCCACGTTGATCATCCGATGAACCAAACCAGAGTCAATGCCTTAGTCATTCCTGAAGGACAGTTTATAACTGACACAACGGTGTTTCTCAACACCCTAATCAACAATGTTTCTTAAACACTCCTTATTTGGACACATCTATGTTTCTCAACACACATTGGATAATGCGACATAAACCACAACACTAAATTGATAATGATCAAGCACATTGTACTCACAAGCACGATGGTGTATCTCAACACCATACACAAATGAACATATAACGCTCACAAGCTCGATGAAGGTATGTTGAACATTTTCTTCGATGTTGTCTGTTATCAATTATTTTTTGCTCATCTTTTCTTTGATTGCTTCTTGTTGGTGTGGTCTCAATGATCATGCAATGACAAATAAACTTAGTGTCTATGATAAGAGCTTTTGCATTGAGGTGGAAAAGCCTCACATACCTCGACTCCATTTACTTGCATGCCAAGGTGAGGTCGGAACTATCTCCTTGATTGCTATTAATCTATCTGTTTACGCAAGATCCTATTCATGGTTATCTCAACTTTGTATGCCTTGATACTGGTATACCCCTGCAACATCAACTAGAAACAATGTCCACGTCATCTTCGCTTTTGTGCCTTGATGTTTACGTTGGTTTCCCACATTTTATATAATGAATTTAATACTCATATCCTTATGGTTGAAGTGGCACCAGTTTGGGTTGTATCGACTCTAATGTTCCAAACGCTCAATGATGAGAATTTTCAAGCTCAAACCCAGTGACTAAGTCCTAGGGTGCACTCATGTTATTTGTTGCATTGTAGTTGCATAGTGTAAGAACAACATAATCTCTCTCTCTCTCTCTCTCTCTCTCTCTCTCTCTCTCTCTCCAATGTGTGATCTGAAACTCAAATCGTTCAATCTTCCTTTTGTCAAGTGGTCAAGCTATGCACTGGATACGGAGACATGATCGAGTACCTATGCTACAAACAACAATTTAATACAAGAGATGTTAGAAGCATTACATATCATATCCACTGCATTTCATATCTATAACTCATCATATAGATCATTTTACATTGCATATACATCACATAATTAAGTTGCATCCATATATATATATATATATATATATAAAATTAAGTTGCATCCATATATATATATATATATATATATATATATATTTATTTATTCATCAGAAAAGAAAAGAAAAATACCGAATATCCATTGCATCATCATAAGTAGTATCATATTCATCCATTTGAAAATCACATAAACATTACATTGCATACACATATTGATAGCATCCATGAGCTTCATAAACATACATGATCATAAAAGAAATGCATCGATATCGATCATATGTCTCTGTATATATAATCAATGTCAGGGAGTACATCAAAATCTCAAGATATATAAAATGTGTCATCAGAGAAAGTCATTGCATACAAGGACAAAAATGGGTACAAAATTGATAAATATCAAAATCTAGCAACAAAAGGAGCTAGCTCTCAGCGATATCCTCGGCATCGATAGGAACATGTGGTGGTGGAAGTGGCGGAAGAATGACCTCATCGTCCTACAGCATGCGAGCACCCTCTAAACGAGTCATGTACTACAGGAAAGGGACAACATGTCTCTCTACTAGAACAGTTGCACTGTATATTGTGACATAATAAGAAGCCCTCATTGTCTGGTGTGTGGCTACACGTTGAAATTGGTCACACTCAGCAGTCAAGGCAGCAATCCTCTGATCCCTATCGGCAATAAGATCAACAATTCATTGATCTCGCTCTGCTATCCTCGTATGACCTCAACAACCTCGATCTGTAGGCCTTGGACCCTCTCTCTCAATAAGTGAATAACATCCTGAGGTGTTCACTGCCTCTAGCCCTCTCCCTTCTCCTCGGCCTGCTCTTCTTGCTCTCCCTAGTCTTGTCATTGTCAGACGTCGTGCGGCCTCATCCAAAATGGAGGGCATCCTATCTTGCAACGGGGGCATCCACTCCCACATAACCCAAACCACCTCCCTCTCCTCTCTTCTCCTCTCCGACGCTTCCCTACTACGGATGCTTCTCTACTCAAGGTCGCACCTGGATCTCCTCCTACCCACCTAGGTGGTGTTGTTGGTACATTGGCAGGGGTAGGTCCTCCCTCATCTATCCTCGGCGTTGGGGCAGCTGGATCTATAAACCGTGGGAAGGGATGACGAGCAATATAATCTCTATACTCAGGTGTCACCCTAGCATCTCCCACACCCTCCAAATAATCCTGGGTAGCCCGTTGTAAACCATGGAGCTCTTGCAATGCTATCCCATATACCAATCGGGACCCCCATCCCAAATGAACCTCGTTTGTGAATCGAGCGTAGGTTGCGAACTCCGACGATACTGCCTGTAGCCTACCAAACTATCGGTGTGTCTGGGACACCATGAATCTCTCAATCATCGTGGGAGTACGACTAATTAAAGGGAAAGTAATGAAAATATCTCAGCTCTGTGACTACCAGTCACCCCATGCCTCTTCTCTCCTATACAGCCTCCATGTCACCACTTTGAGGTCATCAAAATGTCGTCTCAAATAATCAATCTTCCCAAAGTGGGGTTGTATGATGTAACCTGTGTATCTGTAAACAAAAGGATGCACATCTTGTCGAGCATCATCTATCATAGGCCTACAAATGGGAATATGCTCCCATGCCCAGACTTGGAGCACTAGCACACCTGCAGCGAGGCTCTTGGCCTCGCGATAAACTACCTCATGAAGCTCATGGTATCAATGAGCCAATAGGCATGAACCCCACACAAGCTCCGCTGGCCTATCCAACAACTCCTCAAAAATCAACCCCCACCCAGACTGAAACCCTTGCTGCCCTCTGTCTGGCATGATAAAGCAGCCCATGAATCATGTCAGAACGCATGCAAGAGGATATTGCTTTGTGTACCTTCTCATCATAGTGTCCCATGACACCCATCGCTCCAAAACGTCATCATTTTCGAAGATCCGACGAAGTGCTAGCATGCCTAGTCGTTGAGAACTCTCATACTCAACAGGTTGCCCTCTGAAAGGAATATAGAGGATGTCATACACATCCTCATGTGTCATCGTGATCTCTCTAGTGGGCAAGTGAAATGTATTATGCTCACTATGGAATCTCTCCACAAGGGCTATGAGAAAACCATGGTTCACCCTGATCTCAGGGATCCCCATCAACCAGCCAAAACCACACTCAGCCACAATAGCCCTCTCATCGTTTGTTAGTCTCTGTACCAAGTGCATGTGGGTGGAAAAGTGAATCGGAACATAATATTTAGCAATCACTCCTATAGAAAATAAACAATGACGCATCAGTATGATTATCAGAGTGACCAAACGATGAATAAATATGTTGCAAAACATGTTAGAGATGCCAGATCAACAACGAGAAAAATCAAATTTTGATATTTGGAGGCTCAAAATTGACCATTGTTTTCAATAAGAGTAACTCCACTAGCATCTAGTCTCGTACAAGTATTCATATATAGCAGTACGAGTAACAAAGTTGATACGAGCATCTGAGGTATGTGGTACAAGTAAATAGCTTGTCAAGAAGGTTGTCGTATGAGTACAGGATAGACGGCATACGACAAATCTAATGGTCTCCTATGAGTAACTACTTGGAAACAGTTTCTTGTACCAGCCCTCTCCAGCACTTGTACGAAAAACTGAGGTTCTAAAACTAAAATGTGCCAAAAACATATAAAATCTAACAAAAATTGAATCAACAGGATGGTTTTTGTGCACTTACCGTCGCCCGATAGATTCTCAATCAGTTGTGGACTCACTAGCACTCGAGTTGATGAGTTTCAATGGGAATCACCATTTTCTCAGAGGAGGCATGGAAACTTAATTAGGACGAAATGAATTGAAAATGACCCTTTTGGCCCTTATATAGGTTTTTGACCTAATTTTCAACTTGCTCCAATTGACGTGAAAATGACACCCCTGGCTAATACAACCGTCCTGATTCTATTTTTAGGATCAAAATCAAAATTTGACATCATTTTACTTGTCAAATTTGGCAGTTGACTTTTTTCAGTCAACTATAGTTTACCGCTCGCGCAATCAATCTTTTGGACTCTGGATTAATAGAAATCTCTTAGTCTTTTCTTCCAAGCAATCCATGTGTCATAATTTTGGTCAAACTTGGTCAATCCTACCAAAATTTTGGTCGAACTTGGTCAACAAGACCTAAAACAAGTGCAGATTGGATCCTAAACACTTGCAATTACCTCTTCCAAATCAAATCAGTCTCTTCTTACATCAATTTAATCAATCGAATTGCTTCCGGTCACTGGGCCACCTAGCCATATTTCAATTTTTCTCCCGAGGAGGCAGGATCAGGACATCAACAATTCAGGTGATCAGATCATCAAGAAAGACCCCATCGCTAGCGGCATCTCATCTTCATCGCATCACATCAAGTTGAGATTATCTTTAATCAAATGCAACCCAATCAATTGTCTTATACAGTAAGGGATAAATTTGAAACTAGACAGATCTATTTTATACAAGTCATTCATTCCTAAATCCGGACACATTGATCAAATTGGCTTCATCGCTTCAAATCAAGTCAATTTTTCTAATCGACCTCTTAATGGTAATCAGTTTCATTGCTTCAAATCAAACTGGTTATTTGTTCAAACCAATCAAAAGGTTTAAGAGTTCTTAACAGATGTTTAGTTTCATTGCTTCAAATCAAATTGAGAATTTTATTCTATGGCTTTTGATCGATCTTCGTCCAATCAAGCTCAGAGTCGGTCTTCTTTGAAGGAATGGTTTCATCGCTTCACATCAAACTATTCTTCATCGGTCGCTAACTGGTCTTTGAATCAATGCGTTGATCGCATATCAATTCAAAGAGGGCCAAATGTAATGACCTAAAAATGGTCAACTAAACCCTAGACCCCTAATCTCGATCTCTCATCAAGAAAACCATAATATTGATCACCTTAAGTCTTAACCTAAATGTAATTCAACATCATCAATCTGATTTGACCTAAAGCCTAGGTCTTAATCTATCATCGCACTTGATTTGATTATTTAATTCCTAAATCCTGAAATATTGGCAAGTAAACCTTGTCATTTATTTAATTAGTATCCTAGTATGTTGATTAAATAAATAGATATTTTTTAATTAAATGTAAAAAGAAATTAAAACTAATAAGTTGAGTAGAAAGTGCATTTAAGTCATTTAAATATTCAAAAATGCATTTTATGTCATCATTTCAGTTGACTGAACATCAAATTAGAAACAAATCTTTCTTGTTCAGTTAACTAAGTCTTTTCTTCTCATTTTGGAAACAATCCAGTTAACTGAAAATTGACTCAGTCAACTCCTCTTTCATTTTTAGAAGTTTCCCGAATGACTGATCAGTCAATTCAGCTAACTGACTCTCTCAACCAATGGTTTTCCTTGCACGTGAATTGTGCTTCTTTGAGTCAATCTTGTTCATTCTTCGAAGTTCAATTCGACCGTCAGTTTGACAGAGATTTTTTATAAAAGAAAGCTTCATTTCTTCACAAAGGATCCAAGAATTTTTAGTAGAATTATTATGTTGTTTTTGTCTCTCATCTTTTGTTAAGCATTTAGCATATGTGTATGTTTCAAGCGCTTCAATTGATAATATAGGAACATTTCATTTGGGCTTAAAATAAACTATGCTAATCATTGGATGAATCTTATTGTACTTGCATCATAGAATAATCATCTTTGCAAATCCTTCATTTAGACAGTGTCAAGTCACTGGGTTTGCGATGATCTAAGAGCAAACTCATACTCCTTCCTACTAGAAGGCAATAGGTCGATTTAGATTAATTTCTTGTTTTCACAGTTCAATGCTTTCTTAGAATTAACTATGCAATGACCTATTGAAGTATGCATTGATAGATTAGAGATCCACATTTCACACACATAGTAATTATGGCAATGATCCTAAAATGAGTGAAACTATGCTAAGATGATACTAAAATGGATGTAAATGATGCAATTATGGGTGTTAAGATGAGTAAACAATTTGGCATTATATAATTACTATGAATGAAAGTGGATGAATTGTGAAGGAAATGGAAAGGTTTAAATAGGATTTAAGTGCAAGATTCAGGGTCTCCAAAATGCAACCCTTGTCATCATAAATGACAAGTGGCATCTCAAAGGATAATAAGTGGAGGGGAGGCTAGGTGTCCATTTTGGAGAGATGTCACCAAAAATGAGAGTTAATTTCCTATTTATTAAAAATAGGAATGTGCACACATAAGGGGGTGGATAGGATAAGGTAGGTTTGATGGGGGCTTAAAGAGATAAGGTTGGTTTGAACCTTGGGTTATTTAGTGGGTTAAGGATTAGATGGAGGTTAAGGGGATAAGGTTGGTTGGGATCGTGGGTTAGTTAGTGGGTTAGGTTGGAGGGTTTTGTTAAAGGGGGGTTAAAGTTAGGAGACATGTGACAATCAATTCATTTTTTGCAGCAAAGAGGAAAATGATGAAGTGAATTAATTAAAACAAATTAAACAAATTAGCTTTAATTAATAGAGGAATTAGGGGAAATTAATTAATTGAATAGGTTATGGTTCGCCATTAATTAATTAACGAAGGTATAGCTTAACTAATTAGATTAATTTAGCTAAAGGATAACATTAATTAATTAAATAATATCAATTATTTAATCAATAAATGAGATTAGGAGAACTAAATCCAATTAATATATTTAATTAAATTTATGTGCCCACATAAGGATATGGTTTTATCTGTAGGTTCTCTCTTTGTTCATGTCCTCATATATGGATGTTTGCATTCACATGGCTAAGGATGAAGAACTTGGGAAAACTATAAAGAATATTGGTGAGAGAGATATTGTAGCATATATGGTTGTAGGATTTGCATATCATTGTCTATTTCCTTGATAGTATGTAATAGAGGAATTAGCCACTTCCTCTATGTGAAAGTACTATAGACAAACTTGATATTGATTTATCGAATTATCATATTTGGCATTAAACATGTAATGGGAGTTTTTAGATATATGTCTAGCTATCCTCTTTGATATTTTTCCTTGTTGATTATTGATGTGATGACGAGTTTGCATGTTTCATTGAATTAGGATCTATGAATTATGTGGGTTTTCGATTGGCTACCCATTTTCTTACATTGGGATGTCTCAAATGTGGATTATATATATCCATGTGATTGTTTAGATGTTGATGCAAACTTTGTTAGTTGGCATTGTTTATGGTCTCTTGTGCATTGAGATAGGAGGATGCATAAATAGAGACTTGATTGCATAATTAGAGTTGATGTGTTGATGTTATGAAGTTCTATATATGTTAGTTACCCTAGTTTGAGGTATGATTAGTTTGGATTAGTTGTAATTTTTTGTTGTTTATATTCTTGATATATGAGTAAGGAAGTTACTCAGAGCCTTTATTATCATTTGAATCTAATTCTCGTGTTTATATAAAGATTGGTGTCATTTTAGTGATGGGTGATATGTTTGATTTTGGCATGTTCTTTTTTCTTCCATGTGTAGCATGTTGGAGGATGTGAGGAGTTTTCTTCTAGATAGATGTTATCATGCTTGATTTTGCACACTTCTTGTTGGAGCATGATATCATGATGAATATTTAGATGGTATATGGATGGCTAAAGGATGTTTTTACCCTTTCTATGCTTCTTTTGGTTGTATTTACAATGTATGATGTCAAGTGAGATAATGTTAGGATTAAGGTTACATCTACCTTTTAAATCCTATTGCATGGTTCAACATCATTACAAAGATTAATAAAGTTCTTAGGGTATATTGGAAAAATATATTGTGACGTTTCTTCTCACTATTATTTACAATACATTAATAATAGGTGATAGGTTCCAGTATAAACAATAAAGGTGGGTTGTAAATGCAATTATTTAATATTATTTTCCTCACATGTGGATGTCTAGAACAAGATAATTAATGAATTAAGTGGAAAATTAATTGAACATTGTATTTCTCCAAGTGGATTCTTGGAAGAGACAACAGGTGTCTCTTGGTATTCCATTATTTATTACATTTAATATGGTTTTTATCTTGCAAGATTAGGTGACCAAGTTGGAGGGACAGTGTTGGAGCCAAAACTATTGTTCTTTCAACTTCTGCGGAGGTCATCCTATGGTTGTGATCATTTGGAATGAAGATCATTCTATTAATTCTATAAATTTAGACTTTTGCGAGTAGAAATAATGAGAAACAGTTGAATGTAGAGTTACTATGTAGGACCAAGGATAGGTGGGAGGCATAAATATGTTGTTCATAGGTACAAAAGTGTTCCCATGTTGGAAGAAAAGAGAAAAATGTAAGTGATTGTATTGTAATCACATTTATTATTGATAATGCATACTTGACCACTCTTCTTGGTCTATTTTTTCCTCCAAGGGTTTCCACACATAAATCATGTGTTTTGTAATGTTTTAATATATTTTATTTATGTATCAATGGTATTATCTTATTATATGATATTATTTATTTATTTATTTTATAAGTTCACATAATATAGGATTATTAATATGATATGTTGGCTTATTTTTGGCATCATTAAGAAGAAGAATTTAAGCATTATTTTTTATTAATGAATAAAACAAGTTTTGAAGGAATCTGAAACCCTTTACAAAATGGTCACTAAAGATATACCATGAAAGCCCAAAACAAGGTAGGGATCAAGACCAAGACAAGGGTTTTACCAATAGGCTCCCTCAAACTAAGGCAAATGTTGCACAAGAAAACCAGTGTGCAGCGACACGCTAAAGCAAGGACCATAAAAGATCCAATGCAAACACCCACAATCATAGACCATTAAGATTTTCCTCTAGCCTTGCTCTTGTGGGAATAGAGCGTCGTGTCAAAGGAGGGCGAAGATGTCTAAAAAATTTTACCTTTCACTGTAGTCCATCCCTCCTCCACCTTAGCAACCTCCTTGTACCAAGCTAACGAATTCAATGCTGGAATCCCAACACCCTGAGAAGGGAGACCACCAACTCCCACATAAGAGCCAGAGATAGTACCAGCAACACCCTGATAGGAAGAGCCAGCACCAGCAAGGGAGACAGCACCAGCAGCAACACAGTTTCCAACAAGAGCCCTATCATAGACTGCATTATTCCGAGTCACAACAGGGGTAGAGCCAGCAACACTCGTCATCTCAAAAGCACCATCGAGACCCTGAGGCACACTGGCCTTAGCACATCCACCATCCGACGTTGGAGAATCCTAAGAAGAAAATGAAGGGAAAAGATCATGCGCAACTACCTGGGAGATACTCATATGGGATGAAGTCTTCTCAACCATTTAATGCTAAGAAGAGACATCTTTCCACCATGAAGCATACTTTTTCATTTTCTCTAATTCATAAAGAACCGCCACATAACTAGTTTTAAAGCATCTTCTACACCTAAAGGGAATCCCTTCATAGTCCAAAGATTGGATCTAGAAACCCTTAGAAGATTCGAGTTTAATCTCCATAAGAAACCCCTTAGATACATCCATATCAACCAAGATTTGGGCAAAGGTGGAATAAAAATATTAAAAGATTCCTCATCCACCATCAGAAATTCACCAAGAGCCTCACCCACTTCCTCTAACAGAGAATCAACCCATAGATGAAGGAAAAGTAGGGAAGTCCAGCCCAAATAGGAATCTTATTGAACTTTTCAGAAGAAGGGTTGAAATCAGGATGTCAAGGTTTAACCATTAGCATAAACTTATCTTCCCAACTAAAAACACGATCACACAAGATCGTGTTCCTATCCACAACATTCTCAAATTTAGCAAAAAGAAGCCGCTTAGCCATAGGAAAAATGTGTACAATACCAGTAATGATGGGCTCCCAATGTTAAGAGATCTAGGCATGCAGCTCTGGGAGACTGGGCCAAAAGCCCATAAACCGGCAGATCACACCTTGGGAGGAAAAGACATCAACAGCATGATCAATATCTTCCACCGTCTCCACCTCCAAAGTGATGGCAATAGACTCTGAGACATGGAAAGGCCCTTTCTCAACAAACTTCTTCACCAGACCACCAGAAATCACCAGCGAAAGGCTCTGAGGATCAGTTGTGAAAGCATAGTTAGGATCCACGGAAGCGTCCAGGTCCAAAAGGGCATTAGGCACAACAGCAGCCGAACTCGTCCCACCCAACCCGTCGGGCAAAGAAGAGCCTCCAACACCAGTTCCAGCGACAAGACCAATCACAGGCGGTGGCGGACAGGATAGAACCCCAGTAGCAGGAAACCCAGTAGCCCCCTGCTAAGAAACAGTCAGGGAAGAAACCTTAGTCTTTTTCTGAAGAGAACAAGGGCTGGAACGAACAGCACCTAGCGTAGCATGCTTAACATACCTCGTCGCAGACTTGGGGACTGACGCAGAAGGAGACCCCTGATCCTCAGCACCAATCGAACCACCGCAAGAAGACGGATGCTCAACAGGGCCTAGGGAGCGAGCAGGGGAAGAAACCCTAGCGATCCGGGACATCGTCAAGAGAAAACATTCAATGTAGAATTTAAGCATTATTTTTAACATTGAGCCAACTTAATTTTTAGATTTTCTATTGTTTTTTGGATTTTTCATGTTATTGGTTTATTGGGTAGATATTGATCATCATAGTCTTTGATAATGAACCTATATATTTCCCAATAGAGATTTCGTACAACAATACATTTAATGTGCCTCTTTTCCTAGTGTCTAGGAGATCAAGCTATTGAATGGTTCTCTCATCTACACATAGAATTGAAATCCTTTCGTGAGTTAGCATAAAGGTTCATTGTTCACTTTTTGTACAACATCGAGCTCAATAGATCTATGACTAACTTGTCCAACACAAAACAAAGAAACTAAGAATCATTTTTTGTCTTTCTACAATGATGAAGGAATGTGGCAATGAAATTTCATGGCCTACTCTTAAAAAATAACTTGTGCACATATCATCCACAATCTATACCAAGAGATAGGATTTCACTTGTAACTCCAATGCATCAATAAATTTGATGAAATTATAAAAGGGGGATAGCTATCAAAAAGGCTCGCGTTGCTAAGAATCTTGTCAAAATCTATAGGGAAAAAATATAGTTATTTACTATCTAATTGCATACCCTATCTAGGAGAAAAATAAATTATCAATAATAGTCTGGTAGATGCAAAATTTATCCAAAATGTACAACCATAGTTACATGTGTAGATAAACAATCAAGTTTGGGCATTCTTAGAGGCCTAACTAGGCAGGACTCTACCCCAAAATAATAATACACTCCAGTAGACCAGCACCACTCAGCATAGTCTGAACCTCCTCCATCAATGTATTTTTCATTCTTTTTGCACCTCTAGTCTGCTATAGAGAATACAAAGTTGTCCTCTATCTACGACTCCACAATATTTATAGAATCTATCAAAATCATAGAGAAAATTCATCGCTATTATCATTCCTCAAACATTTTATTTTATTTTATTTACACTCTAAATCAACCATTGCTTCAAATTCCTTAAATCAACTCAAAACTTTAGATTTACTTTTTAGAAAAAAAATACTTGCATCTTGCTATAATCATCAACTAATGAAACATAATATGTGAATTTTCCAATGGAACGAACATTTACAATACCAAACACATCATAATGAATAAAATTTAACACGCCGCAAAATTTATGAGAGCTTGAGTAAAATCTATATGTGATTTTGTTTTCAATAAATGCAATGATCATACAAATCAAAATCAAGATTGCAATTAGTCAAACCTTCAACAAGGTTTCTATTTTGTAAGGTCCCTAGACCCTTTTCTCCAATGTGGCCAAGTCTCTAGTGCCATAATATTGTCTTATTTGCAAGTAAATTTGATTCTAAAGGAAGGGAACCCTTGGGTACCCATAAGCCATAACCATTCGCTAGGGTGAAACCCTCACTTCTTCCAATAAAACAACCATTAATTTTTTTCACAAAAGCACTATTACACTCAGCAATGTATGCATCCAACTTATACAATATGTCAAATATAACACATCTAGCAATCATCATCGAACCTCTAACAATCTTACATCCTACATATAAAGCAACTACCTACACACTTGATCTATTAGTTTTCTCACAAATCACAAATTTCATGCTAGTCTAGAGATATGCAACACGCCAATAATCATTTTTATTCTACCATAAGAAAACTTGATTCTAACTTTACCACAACCACCAATATTTAAATGAAAATACTCACCCAAGTATACCTTGCCTCCAAATTCTTCATATTCAAAAATTCAATCTCTATTAAAGGGCGTCTAAAATGATGAACCTGAATCAATTAACCATGTATTAGTACCTCCACGAGTGGCCAAAATTGCAATGAACACGTCACCACCTTCATTGTCAAAATTAGAATCATAATATTAAAAAAAAAAATATTTTCTTCTTTGCACTCTTTACAAAAGTTTCTAGGCTTACCACAATCCTAACAAACAACTTTGGATTTTCCAAGAGATTTGGATATCTCCTTAGACTTAGATTTTCCATTCTTCTTGTCTTTTTACTTGGGTCTTCTACAAACATTTAGAGTCTCCTTGGTGTTGATGGATAACCTCATCCTCATCTCTTCAAAAAGAAAATATCAGTCTTCAAAATAATAGAAATATTGTCGATAACCAAATTAAGAAAATTCCATGAATTGGGCAAAGAACAAAGCAAGATCTGGCATTTCTCCTCATCCATCTTGACACTAACAGATGCTAATTGATCCACCAACACATTGGATTCTTCATGGTTTGTAATTCATCCACCTTTTTTTCATTCTCAAGGAATATAATTTCTTTCTCAAGAAAATCTTTGTCAACTAAAGATTTGGTTTGATACATCTCACCGAGTTTAATCCATAACTTATTTGTAAAGGATTCTTCATGGACATTGATTAAAATAGTCTACCAAGTACAATCTGATTAGACCATTGGCTTTAAAGTCCATAACATTATATTAAGCAACCAAAGTAAGATCGATAGGTCTCACAAAATTTCCATCAATAGCATCTATATATCTCAATCTATTAACATATCCTCCATCTTCAGGTTCCACATCTGAAAAACTTCCAAGAGTCTCCATAATGAACTTGTCATTTGAAAGTTCTTGAAACAAGACCACACAATATATTCTACAAAAGTTCCCACTCAAATCTAGATTAGTTCAAAAAACCTAGCAACTCACAACTAAAATCAAAGGTGACCATGCCCTGATACCATTTGAAAAGAAGCTAAGGTAGCGTAACAACTTCTTACACTAGTCTTGAGAGGAGGTTAACACAAATTTTTTATATCTTTACAATAGTTATAGAAAGTTAACAAAAATAAACATAAATAGCATGCATATCACAACGCAATAATTTACATTGGAGTAAACCCTTTTGGGAGAAAACCCCCTCTAAAAGTCATTTGATATAGTATTCAAAAATCAACAATATTACAATATATTTGCAAAGCAAGATTCTCACAAAAGTATCCAAAGGGGATCCAAATAACTCACCTGTTAGGAAAGCAGAGTGTAAAAATGCTTTCCAGAATGTCAAATTATTAGGAGAGAGAAATAGGGGTGAATTTTAATTTCTAATTGCAGACATTAATATTCCCACTATTATGGATAATAGAGTAAACACAAGAATCCTCAATCACTAAACAGACATAGAATTTATGTGGGAAAACCCTTATGGGTAAAAACCCCACACCAAAGAAACGATCACTTGTATTATATCAATTGGAGTTTGCATAGAAGTTACATATCAATGCATTTACAAATGTTCAATTACAGTCTTTGTTCTTACAACATAAAGTCTACCCAAGTGAAAAGCTTCAACAGATGATCAATTGTTTTGCAACTTCTTTGAGCATCCAATCGAGCAATAGTTCATCAGTTCAACTAATTCTTCACAGTCATTTTTATGTTACAGACCATAGAAGGTTCGATTCAGTTCTCTATCTGTTCAATTGTCTTTCGTAAGTGTCCATTGAAGACACATAGAGAACTCCCAACAAACTCCCAAGGTTCCAGCTTGGACCAATCATACCTTCAACCAATCCTCCTACAACATCCTAGTATGGTCAACTTGCATCCAACCTCGTAGTCCCCACATTTTTCTTCATTTTGTATTGCCCAACCATACATGTCAGTGAATCGAGGAGATGTTCAAACTCTCCTACCCGTAAATATCAGGTTATGAAGTTAGGAGAAATGCTTGACTACCAACTCCTTTGTTGTCGGCACATCAAGATTTTTTGACAACTCTCAAACCAAGCTGAGAGTTAGGATGAATGCCTGACTACCCAACTCCTTTGTTATCCACACGTCAGTGTTTTTTTACAACTCTTAGATGAAGTACAAAAGTTTCTATGCAATGTCGACTCCCCAACCTCAAGGAGAATAAAGTCATTAACATAGTCGACAACTTAGCTTTTCAAACTAGTAAGTTTGAGGCACTCCTCAACAATCTCCCACTTGACAAAGAACTTACTAGCAGCTCCAGAACATTCAGAGACTACTGAGAAACATGGGCATCAAGGCCCATAGAGTTGGTACACCATTTGAACTTAGTTGTGTTCGCAGGCTTCATCAATGTATCTGCAACATTCTTCAAAATTTCTACCTTTTCATGTTTTACCTTTCCATCTTCTACCATGTCACGAACAAAGTGATACTGCACATCAATATGTTTCGTCCTGGCATGAAAAGTAGGGTTTTTTGCCAAAGAAATAGCACTCTGACTATCATAACAAATAGAGATCTACCCTACATCAAAACACAAATGTTAAGCCAAACAAACTCTTGACATGCACGAGTTGCAACCATATACTTTACCTTTATAGTAGATAAAGAAACCACAATTTGTCGCTTACTCATCCAAATAACTGCACCACCATTCATCATGAAAACATATCCACTAATGGATCTTCTTCTATCAATGTCGCATGCCCAATCAGAGTCCTCATAACCTTGAATGCAGATAGACCTCTTTGATCTAGCTGAGTCACCAGGATAGCACAAGGCATAATGAGAAGTACCCTTCAGATACCTAGAAACTCTCTTTGCTACATCCCAATGTGGCCTACCTAGATTAGCCATAAATCGGCTTAGTACTCCCACTGTCTGGTCTAGTACAAACTGTATCGTCTTAAAATGGAAGCACTTCCATGTTAAGAATGTTTAGCCCTCCGTAGGGTATGTTTTTGGCCTACATCATATTGTCCCCTCCTTTCAGCATCATCCTCTACTTCTGTGCCTATTTAGGACCCTGATTGGGACTCTCCGGGCACCTTCTATCCCACATGGCACATTTTCCAGGGGTTCTGACCCCCTGGGTCAAGGTCGACCTCGACCTTGACCTAGGTCAGGGTCGACCTCGACCCTGACCTAGGTCAGGTTCGACCTCAACCTTGACCTAGGTCAGGGTCGACCTCGACTTTGACTTGGGTCCTCCTTTCAAATTTGGAAATTTGTCGGTTGTCGGAAGTAATCCAAAATTCATTTCCCGCTTCCGGGTCGGCTGTTTTGGGGTTCCGAAGCAATAAATCTTAAATTATATTTAATATAGGTCCTCTTCTAGGGGCATGGGTCTAATTGGAATTTAATTCTCCTATGTCGGCCTCCTTAGAATATTATGCCCTAATTTCATATAAAATGAAGCATTTCTCTCTCATTTCCTCTAAGCCTTCTAAGTGCAAAAAAAAAAGCTCTAATCAAGATTTTGTCAAGAAGCAAAAAGTTCTACATATCTCCAAGCTTTCAAGGTGTTCAAGTCTTCCCCTCAAGCATTCAAGTTCTCCATTGAAGATCAAGGATTCAAGCT
>MU228059.1:1042217-1057747 GCA_018584345.1 Thuja plicata | reverse complement strand
GTGGGTAGTCATGATAAGGAGGGGGGCATATATAGGGTCTCCCTTGTACTATAGTTTACATTAATTTACATTTTGCAGCATGCTAAATCCTCGGAAGGTAATGCACACAAGTTGCTAAATCCTGAAGAGACGCATTTTTACATTTATTTTTGCTAAATCCTTGAAGGTAATGCACATAAGTTGCTAAATCTTGAAGAGATATGCACCTTTTTTATTTTTTTACAATATGCTAAATCCTCGAGAGGTAACGCACATAAGTTGTTAAATCCTGAATGGACACGCATTTTATATTCTATAGTGATACAAGAATATGGATCTATAGATATTTTCAAAAGTCGTCAGAAGACGCATTTACAATTACAAGCACAGTTTATGGGTGAACCTGTTTGGGCTCTCCCTCCTTGGTGATTCATAGTAAGGTGGGCATCTTACTAGGTGATGTAATCACTTTTCCTTCTCTCTTTCGCTTTCATGCTAGTAGGACTAGATCATGAAGCTATGTTATCTATAGTGTTGTTCTTGTCTTGCTTGTGTAGTCACGTAAGTCTCTATGATTGACTGCTCTTTATTTTTCATATCTTTATGCATGTATGTTGAGTTAGAATCCTTGGTTTCGGGGCTCATATCCCTGACTTAGTGATATTCTATCTCGTTGCAATCCACCAGGATCTCTTTCTTCTAACTTTACCGTGAGCACATTCAATTTCCGTACTCCCGCTAAAGTGGGGGCTTAATTTATCATCTTAAAATGGAAGCACTTCCATGTTAAGAATTTTTAGCCCTCCGTAGGGGATGTTTTTGGCCTCCATCATACTGTCCCCTCCTTTCAGCATCATCCTCTGCTTTTGTGCCTGTTTAGGACCCTGATTGGGCCTCTCTAGGCACCTTCTATCCCACATGGCACTTTTTCCAGGGGTTCTGACCCCCTAGGTCAGGGTCGACCTCGACCTCGACCTAGGTCAGGGTTGACCTCGACCTTGACTTGGGTCCTCCTTTCAAATTTGAAAATTTGTCGGTTGTCGGAAGTAATACAAAATTCATTTCCCGCTTTCGGGTCGGCTGTTTTGAGGTTCTGAAGCAATAAATCTTAAATTATATTTAATATAGGTCCTCTTCTAGGGGCATGGGTCTAATTGGAATTTATTTCTCCTATGTCGGCCTCCTTAGAAGATTGTGCCCTAATTTCATATAAAAGGAAGCATTTCTCTCTCATTTCCTCTAAGCCTTCTAAGTGCAAAAAAAAAAAGCTCTAATCAAGATTTTGTCAAGAAGCAAAAAGTTCTACATATCTCCAAGCTTTCAAGGTGTTCAAGTCTTCCCCTCAAGCATTCAAGTTCTCCATTGAAGATCAAGGATTCAAGCTTTCAAGCCTTTGAAGGGATTAGGTGCAAACATTCAAACCCTAGATCTAGCCATCATGGTGGTGTGATCTTCCTTCAAGATCCTTTGTGTATCTTCAAGACTCTTTCATCACCTCTTCAAAKTGGATTTCAAGCGTACAATCATGGAGGTTTATGGTTCATATTGATTTCATGCTTTCATACTTACATACTTGCATACATTCAAATTTCAATTACATATCTATTGAATATCATAGCTTCATTGTTAGATTCAATTCTACTACTTGCTAGCATTTTGTACTTTATTGATTTCAAGGTTAATTCCTAAATCGGGGTTTGACTAAGGCAAACCCCTCCCCCACAACAAAAAAAACCTCTTTTTCTTGCAGGTAAAGGTTCAGGATTGCAATTTTGAGACCAGATCTAGATACCCTTTTTGGCAAACTTTCAGGATCCACGAACAGAGTCACTTTCGGATCTGTGCAGGTCAGGGTTGACATTATTGGGTCAGAGTTGACATTTGTGGGTCAAGGTCGACCTTTTTCATAAGATAACATCGAAATGGAAAACGATTTCTGGGTTGTGTTCGTCTCTGCGTTTCCTTTCCGGATCATACTTCATATTTTCTAGAAACTGAGTACAGACCTCAGAAAATAGCATTCTTTGATTTGCAATATTTCAAGGTTAGTACTTTTATATCATTCATTTCAATTCAAATCCTTAATCATTCTATATCTATCACACATTTACACTCACACACCACACATTTTAAGAGGGAAACCTAGGATCTCCTTCTTTATTCTTATTTCCAATAGATCGATTCATTTATGCATTGATCCTTTTTGGGTTGATCAATTTGGATCCTTCCTTTGTGCATTTGAGAATAAAGGGGAATATCTTATCTTTCCCTCCACTCTAAACATTAAATGCAAAGGTGATAAGTGATTTGAGTATCAAAACACTCTTATTCAATAAACATCATGTTTCTTCTTTACACAAACCATTGCATACACTAGACTATCAACTGCACTTGCACAAGGTACCTTGGTCATGTCCTCCATCTTGATAGGAGATTTTGGACAATCTTCAGCAAAAAGCTTTGTTACCTGCAAGACTGGAACAACCAACTGCTTGCAGCCTGTCATATTAAATCTCTCAAGAACAGTATTTATATACTTACTTTGGTTGAGCCAAAGCTTTCTATTCTTCATGTTCCTTTGGATTTCTATCCCTAAAATATACCTAGCTGCACCTAGATCTTTCATTTCAAAATGTGTTGACAACTGAGATTTTAATCATGAAATCATTCCCAATGAACAACATGTCATCCACATACAGGGCATTAATAAGTAAGTGAGCATTTTCAATTTTAAAATACACACAATGATCTGATTTTGACCTCACAAAACCCAATGATAACACAAATGTGTCAAACTTTTGGTACCACATTCTAGGAGAATTCTTCAACTTGCAAACCAGATATTCTTTACCTTTTACAACAAAGTACTCAGGCTGGGCATAAATATCTTCCTCCAAATCACCATGAAGGAATGTTGTCGTCACGTCCATCTGCTCGATCTCAAAGTCATATGTTGCTGCAAGTGACAAAAGAAATCGGATAGATGTCAACTTAGCTATAGGAGAGAATATATCTCCATAATCAGTTCCCTCTACCTAGGAATAACCTTTTGCGACCAACCTAGCTTTATACTTTTACACACAGTCATCCAAACCAATCTTTCTTTTGAATACACATTTGTAGCCAACATATTTTTGACCTGCAGGCAAGGGCACCAGATCCCAAGTTTCATTCTTCTTCAATGATGTCATTTCGTCATTCATGGCTTCCAACCAAGAATCTGAATGAGACATTTTGATTGCCTCCTTCACAATCCTAGGCTCATCGGTATTAGTAATCAAAGCATAGGCACAATTTGAATCTAACATAGAGAATCCATGCCTATCAAGTTGACGTCTCTCACATGTAGACCTCCTCACTAACTGAGGTGGAGGTTCTTGTTCTTCTTCTTGTTTTGGACTTTCAGAGTTGCTTAAGCTCTCCTCAGTTTCAGGCACACATGGAGTTTGTAGTTCCTCCTTTTCTGGAGTTAGAGGAATTTCAACTACATCTTCCTCTTTCTTATTCTTGTTTGACTACAAATATATAAAGGAGGGTTTCAGCTCACGAAAAATTACACTTCTGTTGTACATCACCTTCTCAATGACAGGATTCTAGAGCTTGTATCCTTTCACACCAATACCATAACCAATGAAGACACACTTAACATCTTTGCTCTCTAATTTAGATCTATTTGCATCAGACACATAAGCATATGCCTCTCAACCAAAGGCACGAATATGTCTCAGAGAGGGTTTCTTACCATACCATGCTTCCATAGGTGTTTTGTAGCTACAGCCTCAACCCAGATTTTCTGCTCTAGACTAGCACCGCTCAACATACTTCTCGCTTTTTCCATTAGTGTCCTATTCAACCTTTCAGCAACTCCATTTTGTTGTGGAGTATAAGGTGTTGTCTTATGCCTTTGAATTTCATGATCTTTGCAATATTGTTCAAAATCTGCAGAACAAAACTCACAACAATTGCTCATCCTTAACCATTTAATTTTTCTACTACTATGATTTTGAACCAAGTTTTTAAACTCTTTAAACCGGCTGAAAACTTTTGATTTACTTTTTAGAAAGTTTACAAATGCCGTTCTTGAAGAATAATCAACAAAAGATACATAATATCTAGACTTTGATAACGACGGAACATTCACTGGACCAAATACATCAGGATGAACATAATCCAGCGAACTAGAATATTTATGAGGACTAGAGTAAAAGGAAATGTGGTGATGTTTCCCATATATGCAATGTTAGCAAAAATTGAACTCAAAATTACAATCATCAAGCCCCTCAACCAAGTTTTAATTTTTCAGAGCTTTTAAGCCCTTTTCTCCTATGTGAGGAAGTCTATGATACCACAACATATTTTTCTCTATTGGAAGTTTTACCTCCAAAGAGTTTGCAACGTTCTCCTTACCAGAAACTTTCTAAGACTTTGCAGAGACACTATTACATTGAATAGCTTGTGCATCCAGCTTGTACAGTGTCATTTTGTACACCCTTGGCCAATACCATTAAGCCTCTAGTCATTTTGCAGCCACCATTCGAGAAATTAACATGCACGCCAACATCATTCAGCTTACTCACAGAGAGGAAGTTTCAGGCCAGACCTAGTATGTGCATTACTCCATCATTCCCTTGAACCTTCCATTAGGAAACTGAATTCTGGCTCTTTTACAACCAACAATTTCAAGAGTTGAATCACTAGCCAGGTAGACCTTTCTACCATCATAGTTCTCATACTTTGTATCGAGATGTCATGTCATGTGAGATGTCATGTGGAAAGATGTGTTTGAATCAATTAACCAAACATTGTCTGATGTCTAAGTTGCCAAGGCTGCAATAAAGGCATCTGCATCACTCTGAGAAGAGTCAATGTCAGAAACATTCTACTTCTTCTTTTTCTCCTCTTTGCAATCCTTTCAGATATGACCAGTCTGCCCACAATTCCAGCACTTCACCTTGGACTTCTTTCCAGGAGACTTTGATCTCCCCTTTGACTTGAATTTGGACTTATTGTCCTTCTGATTGCCTTTATCATTTGGTTTGCCCCGAACAGCAAGAGCCTCCTTGGCCATTTCAGAAGATTTCCTTTGAGCTTCTTCTGATAGCAACGAAGCAACCACATCTTCCATTTTGAAAGTGGTTGTTGTACTTCCACTAGCCATCACCAAATGATCCCATGTGTTAAGAAAGGAACATAACAAAAGCATACACCGATCCTTGTCATCAATCTTTACTCCAACTGAAGTTAATTGTGCAACAATAGTATTGAAAGCATTAAGATGGTCTAGTACAGAGGTACCCTTGTTCATCTTCAAAGAGTACAACCTCTTCCTCAGGAATAGCTCATTTTCCAGAGACTTTCCCTAATAAATATCGCCAAGCTTCTTCCATGGATATGTCGTTGTCTTCTCTTCATGAACATTCAACGGGACAGAATCTCCAAAGCAGAGTCTAATCGACCCTTTGGCTTTCCTATCTGTGAGACTCCAATCCTTTTGTTTTAGGTCTATTGGTTTATTTCCAGACACTGCAACCTTATCTCTATCCACTAACAAATCTTCCACCTTGAGTTTCCATAACTCATAATTGCTACCATTGAACTTCTCTAAGTCTACTCTTCCTGGTGTGCTTACCATCTCAATTTGCAATCTTGATTACCAATACTCTACAAAACTCCCACTGCAAAAATGCCACCAAAAACCATCCTACCCACAAGGATAAAAAAATTGGCCAAGCTTTGATACCACTTGTTAGGAAAGCAGAGTGTGGAAACGCTTTCCAGAATGTCAAATTCTTGGGAGAGAGAATTAGAGATGAATTTTAATTTCTAATTGCAGTCATTAAGATTCACACTATTATGGATAACAGAGTAAACACAAGAATCATCAATCACAGGACGGACACATAATTTACGTGGGAAAATTGTTACAGGTAAAAAAACCCAAACACCAAAGCAACAATCACTTGTATTACAGCAATTGGAGTTTACATACAAGTTACAAATTAATGCCTTTACAGATATTCAATTACAATCTTTGTTCTTACAACATACAGGCTACCCAAACAAAAAGCTTCAACAGATGATCAAACTTTTTGCAACTTCTCTGGGCATCCAATCAAACAATAGTTCATCATTTCAACTAGTTCTTCACAGTCGTTTTTATATTACAGAGTAGAGAAGGCTCGATTCAGATCTATGTTCGTTCAATTGTCTTTCATAATTGTCCATTGAAGAGACACAAAGAACTCCCAACGAACTCCCAAGGTTCCAACTTGGACCAATCATACAATTCAACCAATCCTCCTCAGACATCTAAGCACGGTCAACTTGCGTCTGACCCCATGGTCCCCACATTCCTCTTCATTTTGAATTGCCCAACCATACATGTCGGTGAGTCGGGAGATGTTCAAACTCATGTACCCATAGATATTAGGTTACGAAGTTAGGAGAAATGTCTGACTACCCGACTCGTTTGTTGTCGGCACGTCGGGAATTTTCGACAACTCTTGAACCAAATCGGGAGTTAGGATGAATGTCCGACTACCCGACTCCTTTGTTGTTAGTACGTTAGGAGTTTTTGACAACTCTTGAACCAAGTACAAAAGTTTTCATGCGATGCTGACTCCCCGACCTCAAGGAGAATAGTCATTAATATAGTCGGCAACTCAATTTTTCAAACCAGTAAGTTTGAGGCACTCATCCTCAACATCACTAGCTATCAAACTCTTCATAATACATCACAATACACAATCCTAATATCATACCCTCGTAAATAAGTTATTAGGATTGTGCATTAGGATTGTAATCAAACTCTTCATAATACAATCACAATACAAAACATTCTTATGGAGATTGTTTTCTCTGCTCTACTTGTCTTCCCTATTGCATGTCTGTACCCATGTATGCAAGAGAGTAGAAGTTGGCAATTCTTGAGTTTCAATGAAGTATTGCAAGAATTTCATATTAAGAATTTCATATTTTTCCCTAGGTTTTGAGTGATGTCTTATGTTGCTTTCACGTGTTGGACACTCTTGTGAAAATGTGAGTCGTGTCTTGCATGAAGACAATAGGTCTAGATTGAGTTGATTGTGTCCTTGGTTTTCTCCCACATTGCTAGCTCTCTTAAAACATGAATTGCACTCCATCATGATTCACACCCTTGTAGATATGTGCTCTCATCAATTGTGTTGATTAGGACGTTGGGCAAGTTAGGTACATTGTGTTTATTCTCCTCGAGCTTGTTAGTTCATTATCAATCTAAGAACTAAGCTCCTGGTAGAACCCTTGGAGAACATCTCAAAAACAGTCATTATAAGTTAGCCTTGGAAATTTCCCATCCAGGCACCTTTGCAAGACTATAATGTATAAAGTGGGTATATCATAGAAATGGAGTACAATTGGTACGATGGTGTCCATTTCTACCTAACCTCTTTTGATCGGTCTTTTTGAATCAATCTTCCTATTATCTCACTTTGTCAAGATGTGTCGTACTTCACATTTTATTTTTGTCTGGGGATATGTGCATTAGTACAAGATTAACTAGTTTTCAAATTCAAATGATTGAGGCCTTGCACCTACTAATTGATCTACTTGTTCTCGGGGCATTCCTTTGTGGTTGAATGTCTCTTAAGAGCCATCTTGGACTATGAATAAATCAAGTGTCGCTCTCATCCTAATTCATGAGAGAATCAGATCATGGGCTATGTTCAATCTTTGATGTGGACAAAGCTCCAACATCTCTCATGGTCATCATGGTGGCTTCATCACACATTTAGAAATATTTTGCTGTGTTAACTTGCTTGGTGCACTAGTGATGTTTTCATGAGTCTCGTGCTTTGTTGCGACAGCTTTTGTGGGTGAGCGTGCAATGTGACATGTAAATATCTCACTTGCAAATGCAAAATAATTGTTGTTTGAACTTTTGTTTGTTTATGTCTTTGGTAAAGTCTTAGGGCATTTCAAGCTAAAAGGACTTGATCTTGGGGAAACTCCATCATTAAGCACACTTGAGCTGTAATCGTACAGGGATGATTGATGCCTTGAGAAGTCTCAATGCTTTCCCTTGTAAGGAACACCTAAATGAAATGAGCGCTAAGTGAACCATTTGTGCTCACAAGGAATGTGATCTTATGAACCACTCACAACATATGGCTTGATAAAGATTGATTCAAATACTACATAGTTGAATCCTGATAAAAAATCATACAACTTGGCATAATGCAAAAGATCCTCATCATTACATCAAAAATTAATGTATGTATATTAAGTTATTGTAGGAATCAAAAAAACGTTGAAATGTGCAATCCAAAGTGCATAATTACAAGTTTTAGTACGATCAGACCTGATTGCAATGTAGTGCTTTGACACATACTAATGCTTCCAATATAGGGAATGTTCATATTTTACAGTGAGTTGCATATAAAGGTCATGCATATAGCTGATTAATTGAACAGTTTACCACTCTTCTTAACTTTCATAATTCTTACAGTGTGCCAGAAACTAGAGTAATCAATATATATAGAGGACACAAAATCCATAACACAGATTCCAGGTTTGACTTCTCTAGGTGGCGTTTCATTTGCTGATGTAGCTTCATTTATAGATTCCTGTATATGAGGAACCAAAAATTCTGTACACTAAAACATCAACTTAGTAAAAGGGTAATGGGTAAGGTTCAGCATTTAAGACAACACAGATGTATATGATTAAGTACACATATGCACAAATTCCTTAACACAGATTTCAAAGAAAACAAAACTGCAAACTTTGGCTTCTCTCTCTAGGTGGTGTTCATTTGCTAATTTTGTTTCAATTATAGAAACATACATACATCACCTTAGTAAAAAGGTTATGAATCGGATTCAGCATTTAAGGCACAACACAAATATGTATAATTAAGCACTTAACAATAGCTTCAGCATTGAGGCAGAACAAATATAGCAGATCCAAAAAAAATTATAGCAGTAAACTAGCAATGTATTATAGCTTTAAATCCTCGTATATATGAAGCAAAACATGAATCTGTTAAACATGCATATTAGATCATGGATCAACACACAAATCTGTTAAATGAATCTGAAATCAAACGAATAGGCAAAAACATGTTTTAAAAAAAAACGTACAGAAAACATCAAGAGAGTGTCAAAACCCTGTTGTAGCTGACAACAAAGAAATCATTCAACTCAATTGAGGTTGCAACACATTCCAACCTCAATAGATGTTGAATTACAGCACCATAATTATATTAAAAAAAAATACACTCTTCAAATAATAAAAAGAAAAGTGTGAACAAAAACAATATGCTTTGTCTAATTCTCATTGATCCTACATATTACACTTACAGCCCATTGTCCACCATTGTACCATAGTTGATGAAAAACTTCAAGTTTCGGCAACTAGCAATATGCTTGCATTTTGTAATTACACAAAAAGCAAAAATTTTATTAAACATGATAAATTATACTCCAGCTAACCAGCCATCTCAGCTTTCCCTATAACAGCAACTTGGTAATATTCTTCTGATACAAAATACTATCATAATAGCATAACGCCAATTTGAAAATGTCAACAGATTATAGGAAAGAATTGTTGCCTACATATAAGAGATGTGTCTTCCCAACCACAAAAGTTGTGGCCTTCCTACCCTACAACCACCATATTTTGGTACCCCCTACTGTTCAGGTTAAAAATAGTAAATCTTTGTCCAAAAAGACACGGAATAAGGAGAAAAGAATAGTGTTGGAGAAAGGTGTGCCCAGACTTCAGAACAGTGTTTTCTGTGTCAAAAACACTTCAGTACTACCCAGTGAAAGAAGAATCCTTCTGTCAAACAAATTTCTGTGTCAAAATTCTTGGATTTGTTTGGAATAGTAAACAATCAAAATAGTAACAGAGATAATGGAATGGTGAATCAAGGATCATGTGGCATAATGAAATAGCTATCTTGTCAATACAAATCGAAGTATGGATAATTATCTCCTTTCAGGATCTCTACTTAAGATTTTCTGGAAGAATGCAAGTTTTGCTGCTGAATCTGTGACAAATCTGCCAAGCACAGCAATAGTAGCCGTGCTGCTGCCAATTTTTTCAATACCCCGAGAAAGCATGCAGATGTGGCTTGCCTCAAGAACGACCATAACACCAGCTGTGTTGCAAGTAGAAGCAACAGTTTCTGCAATCTGCTTTGTGAGCCTTTCTTGAACTTGAAGCCTCTGGCTGAAAAATTGAACTATAGCATTTATTTTTGATCTGTCAAGCTGCTGTTTTTCCTGAATACAAAAGTAGCCTATGTGTGCAACACCAAAAAAGGGCAGAAGATGATGCTCACATTGTGAAAAGAAAGGTGCGTCAATTTCTATAAGAAATCCACTAGAAACAGCATCTGTGCTGCCCAATGTGTCCAATGCAAAAGAAGACCCTCCTCGATAAGAGTCTGCAATATTCCAATCAAAACCATTCACTTGAAATCCTGGTTTTCTAAGACAAAAGTTTAAGAGCCACCAAACAAAGCAGCGTGGTGTATCCTGCAGTTCTTCCCTCTTCGGATCTTCACCAACAGCAGAAATTATGGACTCAACTGCAGCAACCATCATAGAGAAGCTAATGCCAACTTTTGCTTGTAAATTTAAATTGAGCTGAGAATTTAGACCAGATATTTTTTTAACCTTGTGACTATTAAATCTTAATTCATTATTATCCAGTGTTTTTCCATTGACTAGAGGCAATCGCATGTCAGCAAGCGACTGAAAGGGACACCAACTCCCTTGCTTACCAGCAGATGTAGTAGAACAAGACCTCTTGATATTGACACCACCAAGGCTTAAAACAGCAATAAACTCACTCCATGCATCACTGCTTTCGTCTTCAAAAAGGCCTGAACCAGCACAAACAGCAAAGTAATTCCAACCATACATCTCCTGATTATCAGAATTTACTTGATTAGCATTTTCATCCATTCCAAGAAACTGCATATGCGAGCACTCCAAAGCAACTGCAATACCTAAAGGCCTTATGGTGTCATACAATGTCTTGGATACTTCTTTTGCCAACCTTTGTGGTGCTTGCAGCCTCTTAGCAAATGCTTCTGCAACCCTAGAAAGTTTGCTTAACCCAACAACTCGTTGTCCTGATGAAATGTAAGCAACATGAAAACGCACCTTAAAAGGTAACAAGCAGGCCTCACAGTATGAGAAAAGATCAATATTCCGCACCACAACCAACCCACCAGATCCTCCTCCACAGCCAATAACATTTTCTATACCTGCTTCTGGAAATAAAGCTCCCCCAACTATATCCTTTACCGTTTGACAATAACCTGTTGATTCCATCCATTTTAACAAGTTAACATGAAGGGCACTACATGCTACTTCCTTCTAAAGTTATATTACATTACCAGCTTCAGAAACAATTTTTATAACCAATGTAAAAGAAAGTGTGACCTTAAGCACCAAGACCTTTTACTAATTTACAAAGTAATATCCAATTAACAGGTAGTCAACACAATATAATAGACATGAGAATTCTACCAGTAATACACTAAAATGAAAATCATGTCTCAACCCATGAAAAAGGCAAAGAACCAAAAATCAAAATACAAAAAAATTAAGTACAAGGATCTGAAATTCATATATATTACCCGATGTATATGTCTACAGTGAGAAACTCAACATTGGATCACAAAAATTAACACTGAAAATCTGGACAAAATCCTGTCTCCAAACACAGAGGCAGGTATGTTTGTGCCAAGGAGAAAGCTTCATGCACAAGCATACACCTTTAAAGTTTATTGCCATAACCACTGATGAAAAGCAACTATGACCATTGCCTGTGACAACTTACTGCATCTGTGATTATTCAAAACCAAATTCTTTGTAAAATTTAAAGGATATGAAGAGCATCCTCAATGGCTAAGGATCAAAAGAAAATTAAATTAAATAGATGAACGCAAATGATAAAAATATTATATATATCAATGAGACTTGAAAGTACGCATACTTGTAACAGAAAAGTTCTGGAGAAATCACAAACCTTGGATCTAGAAAGCACCTAAAACAGTCAGCATGTAATTATGTACACATGACAAGAGGGAGCAAAAAGGATCAAAAGTATATATCATTAGAGTGGGGAAAATCCAGCAAGATATCAACAGGAAAAATACATACTACTCATGGAATGCGATATTATCATATTAAGTATGGCAATCAAAAGCAAACATGCAAATAACATCCATGCTGTGATAAGAACAACACCACCTTTGCTGCTCCAAACTTCGATTACATGTTACAGTGTCTATCCTATATAGCATGCATACAAATTTGCAGTCTTCCATGTAATGCTCTCGGCCCAATTCTAACATATCATCATTCCAGTATTCTCATCTCCAACATGTGTGCAAAAGTGTAATAAACAGATTTCTATTCCAAAAAAATGAGAAAAAAAATGCAATATTAAAGCAGTTGCCATAGATAGCAAAGAATCAAAACAATGTGAGCATTATAATGAAAATTATATGATTAGCCACGGCACGAGGTTTTCCAGTGTTTAGAAGCTCTTCTTTACTATGTATCTTAAAACATTCTAATTATAATAGGTTTATGCATATTTTTATTTTAAGGCAAAAAATTTACAAGTATATGCTCCATTGAAAGTTTTTCTATTAGGAGTTTTAACAAGATTTCCATATTTCTGTTTCATCAAGCATCTTTGCTCAAATGGGTGCTTGCTAGAGTTGCTACAAGAAAGAGAGCTTCAAAAGTTATCAATATTACACAAGTTAGCTGGTAATATACCCTGTTTAATGTTTACAGGCAGTTTGGTTGAGGTCCCCAGATGGCTTTGTGAAACTTAATTTTGATGGTGCCTCTCTAGAGGCAATCAGGTAAGCCAGTGCAGGAGCGGTCATTTGTGATTCAGATAGTTCCTTTTTCTCGGAGGATCCATAATATTGGGTACTTGAACAATTAATGGTAGAAGGAGACTCAGGGTTTGGCACTTGCTAAAACATTGGTGTTTAATAAATTAGTAGTTGAAAGGAGATGCGTTATTGGCTTAAACAAGTTTCACAAAGGTTCAAGCCAAAACTAGACACTAAATAGCCTTTTGACGGAGGCCATAAAAGTAAGTAAATCCTTTGATAAAATTAGAGTAGTCAAAAAAGATGTCAATCTTTTGGCCAACTGTGGTATTGACCAGGGAATCACATGGTAATCTATAGTTATTTTCCAAAATCCTGGCCATGTCTGGCAAAATTAATTTATTGGGAACCACCTTAAAATCCTATCCCTTACATTCTCAACCCACCAAGTTTACTCATTACCACATCACCCTGTCTATTCTACTGTACCTGGTTCACATATTATAAATGCCACATATATTGGCTAACACTCAAACTATATCCCCTAAGATCTTTTTACTCAAGCTGCTTGTTATTCCAATTTACTTGGGTTTTAACTCCAATGCTCCAGTATAATACCTAGCATGTCAGAATGGGCATGAATAGGGGATTTGTCAAATATTGTCATACATGTTCTTCTATTACTTGCAAGTACTGGGTGGCATTGAGGCTTGTTGGTGCTCATTCTTATAACTGATAAAATGATTCGACATTGCCCAAAAACTACTCAACACTATCCTTTTCACTTTGGATAGTCTTCTGAGAAAATGCTTGTTGCTATCTTCAATACTGATGATGCAACAACTCCATGTTTTATGAAGGTGGTTTTGGGAGAGACGGGCTGTGAAGAGCAGACACTTATACTGAGAGAGGGAGATGAGTTAGTATGATATTATCTTTTACTTTTTCAAAATTCAACAACCATAACAACATCAATTGCACAATATCCTTCACATAAGATGCAAGAATTACACAACACAAGAAGAACACAAGATTTACATGGAAACCCTTACAGGAGAAAACCATGATAAAATATTGCTATATAAACTTGTCTTACAAACTCTGAAGGCACCAATCCACAGGGGGCACCAATCCCCTCCATTTTTAGGCACCAACACCCTCAACTGAGCACCAACTTGGTAACAGACACCAATCTCTTCTTTTGGTACGGGACGCCAACCTCTTCTACAAGAATAAACCTTATAAATCTGCCTTAAATATACTAAGAATCGTCTCAATAGGTCTGCAATAAATATGCTACGAATCATTTGGGCTTTTTCTTCACAATTCTGCTCTAAACATCTTAACAAGTCTTCTCCAACTCTTCTCATAAATCTGTTCTTAATGTCTTTACCATCTAACCTTCTTCAAAACAAATCTCCAATACTCTTCATATTTCCTGCTCTGGATCTGCTCTTAGATCTGTTCTTCATATAAGTTTCATTGAATTGCAGTATTACTTGCTGCATTCTCACATATATTCTCTTCTTTAGGAATCTGCTCACATGTCCTCCATAAATCTGATCATGAAACCTTCGTAAATCTGCTTATAAATCCTTTTGTGAATCTACTTGCATCTCCCTCAAAAGTCTTTTCTAAATCTGCTTCATAGGTCTGCTTGTATGGGAAAGATATTATATTAAATTCATGCCTTCTTCTACCTCTAATAATCTAATTTAATCCTTACATCTCAAACTTCAAATCATATATATTTCTACTTTAAATCTGCATATTTCTTCTTAAATCTGCATACCCTTTCAAATTTGTATACTCGTATTCATATCTGTTGTTTTATATATTATTTATCCTTTTTAACTCACTCAACTCTTCCCTCAATCGCACGCCACAAATTTCTTAATATATTTTTTCCAAAGGATGCAACTGCATGAAAAATTACGTACTTTCCAAAAGAAGCATCGTTCTTCTAAACTCATGTCTTTTAATAATGCTTGATCGCCGCTGTTCTTAGTATATCTATGCTTCTTTTAATTGCTAACATCTCTCTTGTCTTGGGCAATTTGACCTCAATTTATTTACAATTGCTTTTGCACTTTAAGTGTTAAACATATTGATCCAGCAAATGATGTATTGTCCCATGGATTCCTGCTGGCATCCAGGCTAAAATTGAACTATTGGATGCTTGGTACAAAACACTTCACTAGAAATTATGTTTAAGTATAAAAAAATTAATGGTACATACTATTCTTTTGCATCAGTTATCTGTTGACTCTGCAATTACCTTTGCAAGATTAAATCTGGGATCCAAATCAAAATTAAATTATAGGAAGTTTGGTATAAAAGAATTCACTAGAACTTAGGTTTGGAGCTAAAACTCTTCTAAAGGATTATACTTATTACTAAGGGCATCATAGTCGCCAAGAAACTCCAATTAGGAACAAGAACCTCATCCATGTCTTGGTAACCACATCTTTTGGTGAGTTTATTTGGATATAACATAGCTATATCATCACTCATTTTCTCATATCATGTGACTAGAAATGGTGTCCTAGTAGCCATAACCCCACGTATCCAAATGATCATTAGAAACATCCCATCCCCCTGATCCGGGTCCGGGTCCGTTACGGGTCCGGATTCACGAGCCGGTCCGTGATGGATCCGGGCAGGGTCCTCTTTTTGGCCTGTGGGTCCGGATGGATCCGTG
>MU228059.1:1029607-1041816 GCA_018584345.1 Thuja plicata | reverse complement strand
ATCCATTAGTTGAACTTCAAACAATGATACTTGAATTGATGTTATGATTTAATTTTGATGTTTTGAATCTTTGAGATTTGGCATTGATCAATGATCAACCATCATAGATTCATACTATGAAATGATTTAGTTTTAGAATTATGTATATTTATCTTATTTTTTGTATATATATATATATATATATACACACTCACGAATCCTTACGAACCCAAACGGCAATTTTTTTTTTTCACGAATCCACGAACCGGATTCGCGAGCCCGAATCCGTCCCCGAACCCGAATCGGCAACTAAGATAAAAAGTCAATCAAGAGCCAAACAATTAGAGACAAGATACAGGTCCAAAACACTATTAATTTCAAGGGCGACTTCCCTAAAAAGGGAACCGTAATCCAGACACTACCAATCTATAACAAATAAGAAAACCCTGAAGCCTCCTCTTTTACACTTGGTGCTTTCTCTTTTGGATAGGAGATATGATAGTATAGTACTATAGATTGATTAGAAAGTTTTGGCTTCTTTCAAGTTTGAGTTTGACATTTAAACAAGGAATACATACACCCAAGAAACTGGTTTTCTTATTTTACAGAGATAGCAATAGATGGCTGTCCCATTTTTAAAAATTAGAAAATAAAAGTCAAATGGCCCTTGGTCTACAAGTGAAGTTGTTTGGCTCACAAAGAACCCAGTTCATATCTTGTTGAATGCACTGACCCGACATTATATGGTATGATGCAGAGGTATAAGCCCTATAGGACAGAAATTCAAAACAGGTATTGTCTTCCAACCAAAAAAAATAATAATATTAGAGGAGCTAACAATGTTGATGTTATATGCCCCTCCCACAATCTATTTTTCATGTAATGCAGATTAAATTTCCAATTGACATTTGAACCAAATAGAAAAACAAGGCCTTAAGAATAGTAAATGACACTTAGAAACATCTCATAGTTTGGAAGAGCTTCAGAGATTGACATGGAAGGGCATGAAAAGCCAATCAGGAGACAAACAATCAAAGACCCTCAAAAAAGGAACCAAGAGTTTTGATGTTATATGCACATCCCGCTAGCTTTTCTTTAAGCAATACGGGTTGAGTTGCCAACGGATATTTGAACTAAAAACAGAAACTGTTCAAGAAAATGACCATTAGAAACATCTCAACCTTGGAAGAGCTCCAAAGATTGACATGGAACGGCATGAAAAATCAATCAAGAGTCAAAACTATCAAAGGGCGAGTCCAAAACATTGTTTATGTCAGGGGCGACTGCCCTGAAATGCGAACAAGAAAACCGTATAGACTCTTCTTTTAGGCTTAGCGCTTTCTCTTATGGATATGGCATATGGTAACATAGATGAATCGGAAAGTTTCGGTTTATTCTCAAGCTTGGCCATGACATATATCAACAAATTTGGTTTCCCTATTTTATAAAGAGAGAGAAAATAAAAGTTAAATAGCCCTAGGTTGTTTGGCGGCACAAAGAGCCAAAGGATCGAATCTTGCTGAATCGTTTGGGGCACAAAGAACCAAGATAAAATCTTGCCGAATGCATTTGTCCAACATGATAAGGGATGACGCGGGGCTACAAGCCCTGTACAAAGTTTGGCAGAAATTCAAAACAGATACCAATTTCCAACTAAAAGAAAAATGAAAAGAATTAGAGGAGCTAAGACTGTTAATGTTATATGCCCCTCCCACAATCTATTCGTGTTGCGCCGATGGAACTTCCAACCGACATTTGAAACAAGAAAAAGGAAAAAAAACAGTTCCCTAAACAATCCACACAAGAAAACTAATTGTAAGAGAGCGGATTCCTGGTTTAAAATACTCTGGTTTTCGACAAATCAAATAGAAATCGACACAAAAGTCACATCAATTCAGCTGACTGGCCCGAAGTTGACTAAAAACATTAGAAAAAATAAGCAAATATAAGTAGTGATCAAGAGGCACCTCGAGTACCATCCCTAAAAGCCTTGGCAACGCGCAGGGGAGTCTTCTTCAGCCCATCTCTGCTCACATCTTCGCCCAATCCTTGCAACAACACCTTCACTGCGGCAATGATGGTACAAAGCGAATCCGACTCATTTGCATTGCTGTCATCCTCGCATTCCTCCACGCATACATCCGCATCCGCCTCCGCCTCCGCATCTACGTGCCCACAAATCGTGGTTTCCAATCCTGAGTTCTTCAGACCACCCATGGGTAAGCACATGGGCATCTTCATTAAACAGTCCTTCTGTTTATGGGCAAATGATAGATGACATGAGTGAATGTACGAGATAAGGGATTATATAGTGAAGTCCCAACTTCGGGAAAAGCCGCCATTCGACATGCCCACCGTTAAATGTAATGATAATTATCAACGCTGGAACAAGATTATGCATTAGTTAATACTACTTTTTGTCTGTTTGAATAAGTGAGCTGGATCTTTCGTTACCTATAAATGCATAATTCGGAGGACACCCAAATCGGATTTGGGCCGCTCAAAGGCCAAGGAGAAAATCGAGGACTCCTTTGTTGTGTCTGGACCACTTACGGCGAGATTTCGAAATTTCTTTGACGGGAAATAAAGGCAATGTTGATGGTGGAAGTAGTTGAGCCGCCAAGGACACTCATGGGCCTGCCCCACTCTTGGAGGGTGGAGAAAATAAATGGTTGGTTACAGGCAATGATCAGAAACGTGAGGTTTTTATTGCATGATGTTCATATGCTGGACAAAATATATGGAAGACTAAATCATTAGTCAAATAAACAAGGATGACATAATCTACAAACTTTCTTCTTCTTCTTCTTTTTTTTTTTTTTTATGGAAGGGGTTCATACTTGTGAGGGCGCGAAGCCTCCAAGAAACCAACCAGCGAAGGCCACCACATAACGGTTTTAGGAACCTGATATGGGCCCACTTATGCACCTCTTCAGCGTAGAGCTAAGAACTGAGGGGCATCCACGCCGCCAAATTCACCTGGGGCACGATCCCGGCCTCATCCCTTATGATGTCAGAGCCTTACACTCAGCAAGACTTGATCCCTAGTGGCCTCGATGTGAGTCATTCTACAAACTTCACTTTGGTGTCATAGTAAGAATTGGAGTACATTCTGATCTGATTTGTGTTTTATATAATTATCACTACATAATTAGGGAATTTTTATGTTAAAGATATTATTATAATTTGTAAAGCATTTTATGCTATTTATAAATTTGTATTGATATTTAATATGGAAGTGCAAGTTTATGTTGATATATTTTTTATTGAGAGAAAAGGATTGATGATACTCATTTTGTCGAAGTAATTTGGGCACAATCTCGATCTTATTTCTTATAGTATATTGCAATGGCTATGATTTGAAAATGCAAACTTGCGAGTTTCCATTCAAACCAAGACAAAACTTCTAGATAGAACTCAACAAAAGAGTACAAACAACACAATAACATAAAAAATAAAAAAATAAAAAACTTAAATGTTATCTGTGACTCTATCGTTGAATGTTTAGCTCCAAATTATGGTTGATATGTGGAAGCTCCTTTCCTTGAAGTTACTCATTTATATAGCATGTACTTAAGTTGTGGATTATAAAATAGTTGAAAATGTGCCTCAATTTATAGTTTTTGGAAGAGGCAATGAATGGTGAGATCAATAATGAAAGTTGTTGGAATGTGAAGCGTTAAGATGCACTTACTAAATTTAGTAAGTGTTTGTAACAATAAGGGATAAAAGGGATGTGTGCTTTTAGGAGGCCTATGTTCTTGAGTTTGGTGGTGTAGTGTCATAAATTGTATTACTTTAATAATGAGTCCAATTTCACACTTCCATGGCATTAATTTTAGCTTTCCTCTCCTCTAATCTAAGCACTTTTGGGACCATTTTTGCATTTAAATTAATATTTAAATCAAGAATTTGAGTCCTATAATTTTTAAATCTCAACACACTTCTCTTTGGGCTCTTACTTTAAGTGTGTCCTTTATCTTATATCACTTTATGCTTATATGGATCCTATCTTATTCTTGAGTTCATTACAATTAAAGTCCCACTTTGATTTCGCCCACACCAATATGGATTTCAAATTTGATAATTGGGCCCTATTATCTTTCTATTACAAAAAAAAATTAAGTCAAAAGGGTCATACTATGTGTAGAAGTTGAAAGTGTCTGGTCGCCTTTTTATGAGCTAAAAGTAAGGTAGGGTAATGTGGAGGCCTTGGGATTCCTAAATCTAGCCTTGAAATTAGAATATGATAATTGTTGGTTGGCCTTAATGTAGAAATACCTTTAGGGCCCTATATAAGGCATCTCTCCTAATTCATTTCATGTCCCAAATTTATAGGTTCCTCTCTGTAGTGGTGTAAATTATACACCTTTCCTAAGGTGTCCAATTTCACTCTTACTTAGCGCTCATTTTAGTGTGTGTCTCATTTTACCACATATTATAGGACTTCATTATGCATTTAATTAATAATAAATTTAAAATATGAGTCCTCTCCTAATTCAATGTCATCAAAAATATATATAGGTCCCTAACTATAGGTGTGCCATTTAATTATTTCATCAATTCAATCATCACTTGCTTACACAGGACCTAGTACATTATGTGTGGCCTTTTGTATATTATCCCAATATCGTAGCTCAATTTCTCGTTCAGAATTGGATCCACATTGGGAGGAGCAAGTCCCCAAAAGTTGCCCCGTCCCCAAAAGTTGACTCATTCCCCAATGTTTTCTCTCAAATTTGGAATGTGCAACGGTTAGCTTGTCTAGGTGGGAATGTTAAACCCATGTCAACTTGTATCAAGTTTTGCACCCTAAAATGCTTAAGAAGGGTATACAGGTAATTTATCTGGCTTCATTTGGAACATAAAAACAATTGTGAAGAATTGGCTCTAAATTTTAAGGACATCTAATGAAGTGAAGATCTACAAATCAAGGAAAATTGGCAAATATCAAGTCTCAAGGCCATCTATTTTCATCATCAACATGGAAGCTCTAAGGGATATTGAAGGATAACATCCAGAATAACCAACTACTTATTGGCTTGTATTCCTCCCCTAGGGTTGGGTGTGATTTCATGTTATTCTCATATCTCTACATTCAAGCTTCATTTTTTAGTTTAATTATTCAGTTCTATTATTTCAAGCACTTTTGATTTCAATATTATATAGGGATTTACTCTAACACCCTTGAGTAGATCTCTAGGTTACTTTATGAATTTTAGCTCATAGAAATCTTGGACATACTTAAGATTCAAGAGCACACAATCCCTATTTTGATATTGACTATTTGTGGAGGTATGAATCACCAAAGTAGGGGGTTGACTAAGGCAAAGCCCTATATAGCCACACACACACACACACCATTTTTTCTATTTACACATTTATATATAGGTTCAAAATATGATTTCGACAAAAGAAACAACTCCCGACATTAGTATAGGCCCAAATCTACAATTTCAATCTATGTTGCAGGGAACAGAGCAACTTGGTCACCCCATTCTTGGGAATAAGGTGACTTGGTTGCCCTAGTCCTCCTAGAATCAACTCAAATTGAATCTAGAAACATATATAGAAGCATACCAAGATACTTAATCTAATGAAAAAGGCAACCAGGTTGGCTTAGTCCTATCTGAATAAACTCAAATCTGGATCATAAGTACATTGTGTTTTTCTCATTTCATTTCCATACTGTATTTGTAGTTTCTGATTCACTATTTCATTCATTCTCGTATTTAAGCTTTAAACCATGATCTTTGAATCTCTCATTTATAAGTAGCAAAATAATAAAATCCTAGGAGCATAGATATTGAATTGGCTCCCTTGAATAGAGGGGTAGTCATTCATATTCACCGCTTAGTGGCTTCATACTCTGATGGGATTGGGAAAAGGGATTATAAATCTAGTTCGGCCTATCATATTTTCCTACATCACATTTTGGTGAAATTGACTCTTTGCATCTTACTTCTAATTTGTTTGATTATATCTAATTTGTGTGTACATTATTAATCATAATAGTGATCTCTCTTGCATTGTATTTGTTTACATTTGTATGTTCATTTTACTTTCTAAAAATAATACAAAAAATATATTTTATTTCATGCATGTGTGTTTTCATTTGATGTTCTCTTTCATTATATTAGATTATTTCAGTACATGTTTTCCTTTTCCTAAATTAGAAAAATGTCTCATTTCTTTTTACGAGACTTGAGTGGCTTTTAAGAGTTATTTATGAGTGATGACTTTGATATGTTGGATGAAGCTCTTAATGACTTCATCTATATTAAGTATTCCTCTATGGTTCCTAGACCATCTCTTTTCCAAAGATTGATTTACATGATACATGTGAATGACTGTGTAGGTGATACTAATAAACCCAAAGTTGTTGTCCATCTTTATCAAGACATTCCTCAACCAAAAACCAAACCTGTGATTATTGCTAAAGGTTGTAGTCAACCTGATGTCTCTCAAACTCCTAATAAACCTTTGATAAATGTTAAAGGAGTTGTCAAAATTCCTTTGTATTTTGTAAAACAAATCTCCTAGAACTACAAAGTACTTGCCCACACATTTAACATAAGGAATAATAGTAAACCTACTAATTTAGTTATCTGTAATTCTCTTCCTACTTCTCAACCGGTTCTTCCTCCTACACCTCATCTTCCTTAAAATCCTAAAAAAGAATATGACCTTGTTAAACAACTTTGTGCTACCATTGCTAAAATATCCCTTTAAGAGTTAATTCAAAATTCATTAACATATCATGGAATGTTATAAGAAATCTTAAGAAACATGAATATTCCACCTCCTATCTGACATAATGGCACGACTTCTCTATTGGATTGTATTTATGGAACTAAAACTAAAGTTGATATTGTGTTTTCTCAAGATGATTTGCCTCCTTTGGAAGCTCAAAATCAATTTGATCTTCTTGAGATTGTGTTCCTTATTAATGATGGTGTTATTAGATGAACTTTGATTAATAATGGATCCAATCTTAATGTTTGTAGCATTGATTTATTGTATAAAATTAATGTGGACGCTTCTTTAATTCAACCTAATTCTCTTTCTATTCATGGCTTTGACAATGTTTCTAGAGATACGTTAGGCATCACACGTTTACATGTTACATTAGGTCCCTTTACTTTACTACAACTATTTGTGTCAGGTCTGATATTCTTACTTACAATATTATTCTAAGGAGACCTTGGTTTCATGCTATGAAAGCTATCCATTCAAATTTTCAACATAAGGTTAAATTCATCTACAATAACATAATGTACACCATCAAAGTTGATCATAGGTTCTAAAATCGTTTGTAATCTGAATCAAATTCTCAATATATTCCTACACAGATTCAACAAGAAAAATCTTCTTCTCCTAAAAATATTCCTTTGACTAAAAGTGTTCTCTTAGATGATGATTGGGTACCCTTAGATTTCACTCCTTCCTTTGTAGGAGAATATAAAGTTCCTTTGATGGATCCTAAGCCAAAGGAAATTGATAAGGAAGATACCATTGAGGAACCTAAGAAAAAGTCAACACTTTTAGCTAAACTTAACAATTTTGTGGCCACTTCAACTTCAAATGAATCTTTAGATACTTCTTCTACTTCTATTACCTATGGTATAGTGACCTATGAGGCCACACCATCACTTGTAGACATGGCCTCTCGATATGGTCCTAGTTTTCATCTTTAACTTAAACATGGTTATAATGGTAATATTGTGGTGTGAATGAACCAGGAATTAGAGTTCGTTTAAAAACAAACATAAGTGAAAGTTATTTTGGCTTTGGATATGATCCTCTTAAGCATAATAAAAAGTCCCATAAACCATCTCTTATTGTGAATGTTATAATTAATTATACTTCTTCCAAGTCTCTTATTTGATCTCATCTTGTGTTTTTATAGCATATCTTGTTTCTTGATCAATATCTTTGTATTTTATCTTTTGTCTATTTTTTTTACGATTATCTATCATCATTTCATCTTTTTTATATCAGTTGTTGTGGAGGTGGAAATACCAAAATAGGGATCTGACTGAGGCAGGTCTTCAAACAACCACCTAACAATTTTCTTTGTCTTCCTATATGGAGTATTGTAAGGGAGAATAAAGTAGGTTATTAGCTTCATCAAATTGCTCCTTTTGTGAGGTCATTCTTCTCTCTTTTCTCTATTTCTTTATTATTTTTATACTGTAATAGTATCTATCATTTCCAGTTTTCCATGTTTATTTACTTTATGTTGTTCTAGTGTACTTTTCTAGATTCTTATGCCAACTTTCATATTATATCCATACGAAATGCACACACACCGCGGTGGAATCTTGTACTTGAATTGTTGTTGTTGAACCACATGTGCATCTTTCATAGTGAGCTCACAGAGTTAAACAGTTGTATGTGACAGTTAGCTCTTTTACCTTCGATAGTTAACATATTGTTATGTTTTTTTATAGTGTAGTTATATCAGTTACTTGTGCTTCATACTTTAGTTTTCTTTAAGTATTTTTTCAATTAGTTTGTCTCGACCCCTGGCTTACTAGAGCACTAGTTAAGTAAGGTGGCACAAGGGAAAACTCATCCTTCGGGACTTTGATTAGTCTTGAAGTTGGTGAACTTTTCCTTCTCCATATTTTGGTGAACTTTTCCTGCTCCATATTTTGGTGAACCTGACATGAACTAGGGTCCTCTACATCAAAATTCCCCCTATATAAGTGGAATTCCCTTCATAGATATGGTAATAATCACTCTTATCTTGCCACCTACCTGAAGGGCGACTAAAATAGATACCACCTTAACTACTCTAGATGAGCTATACAATGGAGAGTCATTTCCCCTTTATATCTTGACATTGATCAATGGTTTTTCTATTAGAGGCATCTTGATTGATCCTATGTGTCGGGTTGACCTTATCTATGAGGAGGTCCTCTTCATCAACAAGTCAAACTATGTGATATATGATGAGTGTTCTGCCTCTATTAGAACACTCGATGGATTGTGGATTTCCCCTTTGGGATCCACCACCTTGACTTTCCAGGTAGGATCGAAGGTAGCCTTTTTCAACATTGTCATGCTTCCCAAATCAAACCTCTTTAGGGTTAAGCTAGGTAACCCCTAGCTAGAATCCATGGGAGTAGTCTCTCCGGCCATGCATGTGTTTGAAGGATTCTCATGAGGGAACCATTCATATAATCTAGGATACTTGTTATCGCCCTTTTGTTTTTTGTGGGGGCTTTCTCCTTGATTATTTTTGGCCTACTTCGGTAGGACTCATACATCCCTAAAAATATGTGTCATTTCTCACTTATTTGAAGTATAAGGCTAAAAATATGGACTTTAAATTTGTAGTACCTATCCTTGATCCTCATGTCCAACCCTCTCATGAGGCTCAGTGTGCTTCATCCTTTGTCGCTTCTTCATTGGGAGCTTAGGACAAGCTTTTGCTCCAAAGGATGCATCCTTGTCTGCCTTAGGTTTTGAAACCTTTAGCAATGTCTTATGTTCTCGCGTCTACACCTAGTGTAGACAAGAAAGACACTTATGTTTTCCAAACCCAAGGTGTGTCCGCCTTTCCCCATCCTGATTATTGTGGACATAGCTCACCCTACCATTTATATGGTAAGGGTAAGAGGTCTCCTAAGAGTGCACCCTCTCCCTTAGTACCTACCCCTAAGCCTTTGACTAAGCCAATAGTTGTTATGATAGTGTCACCTTCTACTCCATTAGTTGGGCCCTCCTATTTTCCTACAATGACATCGATGACCACTCCTATGAAATAGGGTGCCACTGGACCCTCAAAGGCTTCTCATCCTGGCTTTCATCTACATTGGAACTAGTCTGCATGTGAGCGTAAGTATTGCTATCGAGAGAGAGCCTTAGAATGCAAGGCCACCACATGGGTGGAAAGTGCATCTTTAGAGTCTATGCTTTCCATCTACTTCCGCTCCTAGCCCTACTCCCACTCTCATCTTAGCTACTCTATCCATTCACCCTACAACCTCCTTTGTTTCACTTCCCCCTACATCGATAGTGACCATTGGGCCCCACACCAAGTGGGTCCAAGTATTCATCTCTCTATCACAAAAGCCAACACTCATCTCTTCTTTGTTAGATATCCCACCCTTTCCCACACTAGCGAACATGTTGCACACCTAAGTGGTATCAAGCATAGTGATATCCACCCAGCCTATGACAGTCCCATCTCTTGATCGTCACACTAGCTTCTCTAGAGTGCTTAAGGTTTCTAAATTGGATCAAAGAGATTCACCTCCATCCTTTAAGAGGAATTTTGAGTAGGGACATGTGTTGGATTTTCATCACTACAAGTCCACTTTGATGAATCCTCTTTCTATTTTGATTCTCGTAGTGGAGCAAGATCCAACTTGTCTTGAGTTCATCTGTGCCCCTTTTGCAAAGGTTGGTAGAGTATCTTACACATCTACACCTGAACAAGGTTCACCTACAAGATACGAGGCTTGTTTCTTTGACCCACTTGGGAAAATTATGATGTTGACAATGATCTTCACATGATCCCTCTCGCTCACCTCAGTAGAGCTCTTGCACGAGAATGATGATTTTGCCTTGTCTTTAGCTCTAGCTATTGGTGGGCTTCTTGGGGCCATCATCACAACTGTGTCATTGTAATCTCGACCTCCCTCCCTATATGATAAATATTGGGAGGATGATGATATGTCGATAGAAAACCTATGAAGGTAGTATTGGCCTTTGCATCCCTAGATTAGAGTATGTTTGTATGTGTTCCCTAGTGTGTGTCTTTTAATGTTTTTCCCTCTTGAAGGATCCTTGTACTTTGTTGGTACTTGGAAATAGGAGTTTATCTATTATGTACCTTCTTCTATGTGTTATCTTATTCGTCTATTTGTCGTGACTTGATTTTTGACATTTGGGGTTGATGCAAAGTGTTGGGGGCATTTAAGCTTCCCTTCTATGTTGGCCCAAATTTTAATTTTTCTTTTTCTTCTAATGTTATTTGTTCATATTTGATCTATGATTAGTCATAATGAAGTATTCCCTTATAGGATGTATATCATTCTTCTAGGTTATGACACCAATTCATCAGATCCCCCATCTTTGTTTGGATGTTGTCGAGATCATGTGTCACCTTTTGTGGGGTGGCATTCCATGGAAACATCTTGTATGTTGACATACCACAATGTCTTTATCTCTCCTTAGAATGTTCAATGCTCCCCTATGAGAAACATGGTCCATTCTAAGGGGGGTTGTTATATCTATTTTATGTAATTATCTTTTGATCTGATTATCATGTTGACATTGCATCACAGGTTTTTCTATAAAAAGCAAAATTATTTATGGGGGAAATCCACTATCTCATTTGCCTTTATGGGGGCCAATCCACTATCTTATCAAATATTGGCCAATTGCATGCTTATCTAGCTCTTGCTACGCTTACCAACATGATCTAAGTCACCTTATCACACACCTATCTAGTTTTTTCTACACATGTTAGTGCATGTCTTAGCTACCCTATTATGTGACTATCTAGTTTTTTCCACTCACATCGATGCACCATCTAAAGATACCCTATCATGTGACTATCTAGATTTTAATATTGGCATCAATACACTATCAAAATTGAGCTATCATATAGATATCTAGTTGTACGCCTCTCTCTCCGGTTTCCCACAGCTTTCCAAGGGCGGGGGTTAGTAGCCAAGGTTCACAAGTGAATGCAAATCAAGTACGCAATAACTACTAAATGAATAACAGATACGTAAGCAATAAAATGTACAAAAAACAAAAAGGAAGACAAATGAATGCAAACCCTTCGATGCTTGAAGCTTCTATTGTTTCTCTCTACTTCTTCCGAAACGCTGTTCTTGATGCTCAGTATTGGCTGGGCAGCGTCTATGACTTGAGAAGCGTCGAGAATTTGATAATTGCAAAGTGTGTGTGATCGCAAGATAGCTTGAATGTTGATAGAGTAATGGCGCATGTAAGCTTGAAATCCTGGATCCTTCAAATGGTTATGAAGGGTTTATTATATAGGAATTGGTGATGGAATGAACGGTTGAGATCAATCCCAGAGATGGGGAGATGAACGGTTGTGATCAAAAGGAATATGAGCGATCCACAATAAACTCCACCTCTTTATTTGGTTAAGAGGAGATAGAGTTTGGTTAACTGAGGAGCTAATTATGAGTTACCTTTTTGAACTGAAGAGGTGGGTGAAGTTACCCATGTGAACTGGAGAG
>MU228059.1:973779-1029507 GCA_018584345.1 Thuja plicata | reverse complement strand
ATTTGGTTAAGAGGAGATAGAGTTTGGTTAACTGAGGAGCTAATTATGAGTTACCTTTTTGAACTGAAGAGGTGGGTGAAGTTACCCATGTGAACTGGAGAGATGGGTGGAGTAACCCATGTGATGTTATTGGAGTTATCTCTTTGAAGATAAATGAATATTTAATTCATTTATTTAATAATTGTTTTCAACATGTGAGATAATTGAATTCTTTTTAGTTAAGAATTGCTTTATTTGATGAAATTAAATTAATTTAATTGAAATTAATTTAATTAGAAGAATTTAATTAGTAAGTTTAACTATTTGGATTTAAACTATAGGAAATTGAGTTTAATTGATTAAATAATGGTAAATAATCATTTAAAGGTTAATTAATTAAATAAAATTAATTATTTAATTAATTTTGAGAATTGGATTAGATGATTTGAGAAAGATGAATTTATAAGAAAATAGATGATTAATTAATGATTAAAAAACCATTAATTAATAGATGAAAATTAGTGTTTTTAATGTAAAGTCGCAAGCCTGTCCATTTTAGGGTGTCTACACTAGCATAACATAACTTGTCACCCATATTGGCGTACCATTGATGGTCTTTGTCTATAGGTTGTATTCATAATCTAGCATGCTCATCTACAACTTGTATGTTGGATGTAGCTCAACAACAATTTAGGACTTCCTCATAATCAAAAATAATTATGGGCTTCCTCACTAGGGGAAACCCTATATGAACAAAATCCCCACAAATAATTCAAGAAAGTTATATCTACTTTAGCTTGCATTCTCTTGTCATGATATGCTCGCTAAAGTGGGTGCAAAAATGTAATGTTATAAATTTGCACCCCTATGTAATTTACCATTACGCCATTTCCTTGCCTTAGCTTAAAACACAAAATTCCACATCACCTTTTGGACCCCTACATTTAGCTTTGTCACTTTCTACTTAGAATCTCATCCACACGGCTTGGATGGCCTGCAACGTGTGCACACCACAGACACTTCCATACGACATGCACTCATCCAATTAATTTGCAGATGTCTACAGTATCATTGACATGTTATAAATTGTCGCTCTTGAAATGTGATGCTCAATTCCACTACCTACTGATGCAAAGATTTAACCCAACAAACTTAAAATTTCATTTGTGAGTCTCATTTGGTCTTCTTGACTCACTGATGGTTTTGTTTGGCATTTTTTCTTAATCTCGCCCCTTCATACTTCCTCCATAGGCCATTTTCATAGCTATCCCACAACATTCTTGATTTTCTTGTCATATTGGGACTTCTTATCTGTGATTTATGGGCCACCCTCATATTTACTTCATCGAGCTTTAGCATTGTAGTGATGAACGAGAGTCCCATTTGATATCATCTTGTGTTTTGATAGCATATCTTGTTTGTTGATAATATCATGTTATTTTATAATTTGTCTATTTTCTTTACAATTATCTATCACTATTTCATCTTGTCTATATTAGGTAATGTGGAGGTGGAAACACCAAACTAGGTATCTAACTAAAGTAGACCTCCAAACAACCACCCAATAATTCTCTTTGTCTCCATGTGTGCAGGTTCATAAGGGACAACAAAGTAGGTTATTGGCTTCACCAACTTGTTCCCATTGTGAACTCATTCTTCTCTCTTTTCTTATTATTTTCATATTTTAATTGTATCTGTCATTTCAAGTTTTTGACATTTATTTACTTTCTATTGTTCTAGTTTACTTTTTTAGATTTATGTGCCAATTTTTGTACCCTATCTATTTGGGACACGTGCACTATTGCACAATATGCTATCTTCATGTACTCATGTTGTCTTCCTTGACCCGCACATGCATATTAGGCAATGAGCTTGTGGAGTTACACAATTGTCGTTAATAGTTGGCTCTTTTTCCTTCTTTATTTAAACTATTATTATCTTTTGTTATAGTGTATTTATATTATCTCTTTTTGTTTTATACTTTATTTCTCTTTAAGTATTTTGTCAATTAGTTTTTCTTGATCCCGTAGCTCACCAAAACACTAGTTAAGTGAGGTGGAACAAGGGACAGTTCATCCTTTGGGACTTTAATCGGTCTTGAGTTGTTGAAATTTTCCTTCTCCACACAACCTAAATTACATACCCATTGAGACTAGTAATAAGCCCTAGGTAATCAAGTAATCCAACATCATCCAATAGAGAACTTCCTCCTAAATGCATAAAATATGAAAAAAAACAAGTATACCATGCACTCAAGAGATTCTTGACTCCACTGTCCTCCTATCTTCCAAGATCTTGTATTTGAAATGTTGGTGCTCTTAGATTTTTTGCACATGCACAAGAGGATATGAAAAAATGGAGCTTGGTTGATTGATTGAAAGTAGTGAAGATATCAAGATTATGTGTATGATAGAAAACATATTGAATATGCAAATGACCTGTAAATAGTAAATGATTTTGATTCTCCAAATCATTCAGATTCAAATGAGAGGAGAAAATGTTCTTTTATAAAAATCTTCTAAAAATTAAGGGCTAGGATTAAGAGGTGCTAGATGAATAGCTAGGATTAAAGAGTAGGTAAGAAGCTATGTATGATAAAGGAGATTAAGAGACAATAGAAATGAGTGGGTGAGATTAAGTGGTGATAGGAGTGGTAATTAGAAAATATTAGTCTTTGGTCACACATCACATGATGCATTGGATTTAGACATGTTGAGAGATCTGAGAGGAAAAAGGTAAATGAATTAATAAATAAAAATATTTATTTAATTAATAGAGGAAAAGGTCAAATAAAGAGATAAGTGGCATTTGTCATATGTCTACGAATTCAAAATTGATAGTTGTGAGTGGAAATGATTGGTTGAAATATGAAAAAAGGATCATGAACTAATTAAATAAATAAAAGAGTTTATTTAATTAATAGTACAAAAATAGGAAAGTGGGAAATTGTATAATTAAATACATAAACAGTTATTTTAATCATGAGATAGAAAATATTAATGAATTAAAATGATAAATAATACATATTTATTTAAATAATAGAGGAAGAGGCTAATGAACTAATTAAACAAATAATAAAAAAATTATTTAATTAATAGATAAATTATGATAAAATAATTAATTAAATAAAATATTTATTTAATTAAGTGGGGACAATTTTAGGTGTTTACATTTTGCCCCTCTTTGAGACAATGTAGCTCGTCACATTGTTTCTAAGAAAAGAAGGATAAAGACTAGAAGCATGATGCCCCAGTCAAGGAAAATATAATGAAGGATAAAGAGGAAGGAGATGAAGGATAATTCCCCCTCAAGAGGACATGTGGATTAGGAGACACATGTGTGCCTTTGAAAGGAAAGATTGGGATAAGGCTAGAAGCAAATAGATGTGAAGATGGTAAAATCGATGACCATAGGAGTCATCATGGATAGAAGAAATGGATATGAAAATGAGGTGAACTTGTAGACACCTAAAATCATCCCTTACAACATCATAATTAATTTTAATTAATTATATTTGTTATTTTCTTCCACTTATTTAATTAAATTAAGTTCATTATCCTAAAGCATTTGAATTTAATTTGAATACTTATCCCCTAAGTGTATTAAATTTAATTAAATACCTTTCCCACATTAAAATCCCCTTTTAAATAAATTTTAATTTATTTATTCCTTATATGCCTAAATTCTTCTAAACTACAATTAATCTAAATCTAATTTAGATTAATTCTAAATCTAAACCTAGATCCTACCCTACCTCACATCACTCTCACCAAATAAACCTAGTCACTAATTAACTAAGGTTAATTAGGCTAATTATAGGATTCCTACACCCATTAGTCCTAATTATTTACTCACACGTGTGAGAAAATTTCCAAAATTTGACTTTTCCAAATAATACTAATTTGGTGCCAACAAGGTTTCTTACAACCTTGATGACACCTTCTTACACTTTCTAAAAGTGTTTTATTAGACTAAAACTCTTACACTCTCTTACACACCTCTTACATGTGTACTTCAAGTACACATTGACCCATCACATCACAAGTTTCTCACACATGTGTGAGAAAACTTGGCCTCTTGCATGGCTTATGTGTCCCTCATGTGATACCTATGTGGATGCCACATGTGCTCCACCTCACCCAAGCCCTCCAAAATCCTATAAATAGGAGCCTTGCCAAGAGTAAAATTTACCCATTATTTCATGCATTGTTATCATGCTAGTTTGTGCTTAGAATCATTTACTTGCATTTAGAGTTTTTTGTACTAACCCTTGCTTGGTAGTTGAATCTCTTTCAATCATGGTAGTTGCACTTATAGTTTTCATTCAATGCTAGATCTTGGTAGTTAATCTTCATCATTTACTCGTATCATTTATTGAATTCTTGAGACTAGTTCTATGACTAGTTCTTAAGTCATTTAATATATTCTCATTGTAGTTGCATTTTACCTTGCATCTCAATCATCTAATCAAAGTGGAATTTTATATATTGTGTTGGGAGAGCACACCCAAAACCCTCTCTAAGAGAAAATCAACAAGGCTTAGGCGCCTTTGTTTGGCTCATCGGAGGTTGTGTTGGAAAGATTGTGTTTTGGAATAGGATTTAGATATGTTAATGTAGCTTAAATGATTTATATCTCTAATGTTTCCATGTCTAAGCTTGCTCCCAACATGTAGGTTTTCATCACATACATTTTGGCATGCCTGGTGGGACCCACGTCCATAAAATTGAAATATTTTTTTGCATTTTCTGCAACATTCTTAAAAAAATCACACATAGCCCTCTCCGCCCTAGAACGGTCGTCTTCACTCTAGAACGATCGTCTCTACCAAACGGTCATCTACGCAGATCATCGTCTCCACTAGGAGACTATCATCTCTACTATAGTAAAATAACCTTTAGTTTTTAAAGTGATTTTAAGTGCTTTTTTAGCATATTTTGGATTTTTAACTCTCGGTTTTCTGACAGTACCTCACTTTTCCAAAGTTAAATGCTGCCAAAATTTTTATAAAAAATATCACTATTTAACCACAGTTAGCTAACTCTAATTTTTGTTTGGTCGTCTGCGCAGGTTGACCATCATCTCTGTAGAATATCATCTGCGCTGGTACTTTGTTGTTTGCACTCCTCAAAAATCGCATTGTCAGGTATAATTAATTTGACTTTTTGCATAAATTTTCATTTGCGCATTTTCTCTGACAGTCGTCTGTGATTTCAGACTATCATCTACGCATATTTCTAAACTGTCGTCTGCACTCTGTGGTAGTTATTTTTTACTTTACTACAAGTTTTTGGGTTACTGATATTCTCTGAGTTTTGCAGCACCTCGATTTTGAAACTACTAACATTGTGTGTTGCAGGACGTTAAGAAGACAAAATCAAACTACTCACACATTGTTCTTGCAGGTTGTCTAGGAGATACGAATAAACTTTGTGTCTTATTTTAATATTTTTCTTAAGAATTTTAAAGAGGGTTCACTTGTAGTGTCTTGTTAAGTGATAGGGGAGTATTCTCTTGTCTTTGATTAGAAAATAAAAAACCTAGACTCATTTGGCATTTCACTTAGAAAGTAACCTTGGGAAAGAACATCTTGCTTGGTGTGATTGGGAGAAAATGATATTGGGTAGGAGAGTATGATCTTTTCCCCTTGGGAAAATTAGAAATCTAGACCCATCTCGTTGCCAATCTATGCTATCTACTTAATCCTTTAGTTGGGCCTACTGGTTGAGGGAAAAATCTCCCGAGAACGACCCACGTGAGAATGAGGTGTAAGCCCACCACTCCAACTCATGTTAAAAAAATTTACTTCTTGGGGTTAAAACCTCGGAAGTTGGATATTGTTTGAGCTTATACTCAGCTCACGCCTAGCACAAATTAGGGTCGCAAGGTCTCAATCACATTTACATTAATTCTTGTACCAAAGTTCTTTGTGGGGCTATACGCTCCAATCGTGCTTGCGTGAACATAAAGGACATATTCGAACGAAGACCCTGACTAAGAACTGTTAAAGTAGAAGCCTACCCGATTCAACCCTGAAATTTTAATAATATTTATGCAACGAGGATAGTAACCTCCCGAAGATCACTTACACATTCATGCCACCTTGAGCATTTGGAGTTGCCTAATACGACATCATGACTAGAGCTATTGCATGCTTGGTGATGAAAATATTCTTATTAGCTCTCGTGTGTGTGCCTACGTTTGTGGGCAAATATTTTCAAACTAAGCCAAATTCTATAGGTAGGATGTTCTTGAGTGTTTACAACAACATGGATAACTTAAACAAACACGAATGTCCTATCATTTAAATTTGTCACAATTCCTTTTATCCCTCAAGGTTGCTTTGTCCCTTGTTGGATTATTTTCAAGACATATGACCTTTTATTTTTCTGGTCAGAGTGATTGAAATCAGTTCTTCCCATTGAACAAACTGACCAAAAAATATGACTGGAAGCCAAATTGATCAAAATTTCATCATAAATTTCTCTGATCACAAACGGTCATCTCCAACCTGGCATTGTCATCTATACCTGAGAATTTTCATCTCCGACCTGGAATAATCATCTCCATAGTTTGTCATCTGCGTCTGAGAATGGTCGTCTCCATCAGAAAATAAAGAGTTATCCGGTCTTGTAGAAGCATTATAAACTTGGTTTTTCAAGAGATCCTAAAATCATTTGTCACGAAACATTCATTTGACTAGAAAAAATCAATATTTCTCTCCGCGGGATATGACTGACTCTGGAAAACACAAGAAAGTTAAACTTCTAGTTCCACGTATTAATAAAGAAAAGAAAGAAGATGATAGGAAAGCTAAATAATATCAACACATCAACAATATTATTCAGCAAGAGATGAAATACTTTGAGAAATTCGACGGTATCATCTACAATTAGAAAATTTCCTGAGTCATGTCCAAATATCATACAAATCATGCCTTCATCCATTTTGAGAAATATGATTAGATAAACCTCATTTCCAAATCAATTCATCACTTCTTCTTCATCAAAACATCATCATTTCTCTTCTTGGAGAAAAATCAATCCCTAGACTTAATTAATCAAATCAAATCCGACCTTTCATTCCTTCATCGTCATTAGGTTGAAAGGTCTTAATCAAACCCGTTTTAGACCTTCATCTCTAGTGAAAAAAATATTTCTCATAGAACATTAGTCTATCTTAAGCAATAGAATCCATTGGTATTGTCTTATTTTTCTTGGGATCACAAGTCAATCACCTAGTAGGAGAAGGCATTATCTAAAATCAACCCCTTGTGTTTACACCATCATAAGGTCTTGTCTCACCTAGGTTTTCATCCAAAAACCTTTAAATCCAATCCAAATCCAAACAAATCAAACTTAATCAATTCAATCCAATTCATATGAATCAAGCAATCAATCCAATCCAATCAACAATCAATTCAAGTCCAAATCTTTTGCTCCTAAGATCATCATCAATTCTAAAGTTCATCCTTCATCTATCATTTATCTTCCTTAATCTTTCATCTTGCATATTCTATATTTCCTCCATCCTTTTGAGATTACCAATGTATGGTAGTTACTTGATCCTAAGCTAAAAACATGAGGTGAACACATTTGAACACCAATCATGATGATGAGAATCATTTTTCTCATCCCTTCTTCCAGGGAGAAGAAGTACACGTTGAGGACATAACCAACGCTCATGAGGAGAATGAATTAGTCAATCAAGATGAGAGATCTACCCAAGTGAACAATTTCATCAGTCACCCATATAACCTAGAGATGGTTGAAAAGGTCATTAGTCAAAATGGTAGATATTTTTCATGAACCTTATCAAGAATGGGGTCACAGTACCCACTGATTTTAATGAATCTCTCATTGTTAGCAATGTCATCAAGGCTATAGCCACTGCAAATGCGGCCTCAACCTCAAATGCAACATCATCACATGACAAAGGAAATACCACTTCTAGTGGGCCCTCTACATCAATCCCTGCATCAACTTCACAACCAACATTTCAATTAATAGGGGAAAAAATTCAATAAATTCTTAGTGTATTGCCCAACATCACTTCACACAATAGCGCTCATACCACAACTAATGCCACTACTGACACTGGTGCTACTATTTCTAATATTGGGCACACTTCCATCTCCTTGTATACAAAAATAGTCTCATCATCACCATTCACATTCTCATCATCCTCTTTGAAGACATCTACTCAACAAACATCCCGAGCTTATCACTGTACACCTCCTCCTATAGTTGGCATGTCCTCAATAGGCTTCTCAACCTCATAGCTGGGAGGTGGACAATCTCTTGGGACAAAATTAATGCCTCACAATGCCTCTGATTTGGTCCAAAAATTCAATGAGCTCAAGAATCTTGTACAAAGCTTAAAAAATGGAGGGAAGAAAGAGTTCTATTTTGAAGACATGTGTCCCTACTCGTTTGACAAATCAATCACAATGCAACCATTTCCTCCAAATTTTGAGATCCCAAAGTTTGAGAAGTATAAAGGTGAATCATGCCCGCTCCAACATCTCAAAGAATTCTACATTACATGCCAAGAGGTCGCCTACAATGAAAATTATCTAAAGAGACTCTTCACTAGGAGTCTTGGCAACCCCGCTTTGGAGTGGTTCATGGCACTCCCTCATGGTTCTATATCAACATTCTTCGATCTCATTGAAAATTTGTTGGTAAATATTCTTACAAAATTGAACATCAAGCATCATTAAGCGACCTATGTAATACCAAGAAAAAGAACGAAGAAATCTTTTCCATCTTCTTACAATGATGGAGACACATTGTGAATCACATGCCTTGGAAAATACCTGAAAATCATTTGATCGATATCTTCACTAGAAATCTGGTATCTTAAATGTCATTCCAAGTAAAGATGGCTTCTACTAATAATTTTGAAGCTCTTATTAAAAATGGGAAAAACATTGAAGATGGACTTTTGCAAAAAGGTGTCATTAAAAATTATACCCCTTCTGCTAACAATGATAAACCAAAGTTTTGGACCAAGAACAAAGGAGTTATCAATGATGGAATGACATATGCTAAACATGTCCAAAATGTCCAGGCATCTAATCAAACTAATAACAACAATCAAAATAACAATCAGAACAATTATTCACAACATCAATCTTAACAACAACCTTTCAATCATTCCTACCCATTTCCTTTCAATAACAACAACAAAAATAACAATAACAATAACAATAATAATAATAATAACAATAACAATAACAATAACAATAACAATAACAATAAAAATAACAATAACAATAACAATAACAATAACAATAAAAATAACAATAACAACAACAACAACAAAAACAATAATGGAAACAATAATAATACCAGGCAAAACTGACAATTTACTTCTCTCACGGAACTGTTGGATGTGGTTTTTTGACAAATGGTGGATCAAGACATGATGGTATATCCCAACACTCAGTCATTTGGAAAAAATCAACCTCAACCTACTTGGTACAAAGATAATGAATACTGGGATTATCATCACATCAAGGGACATGATACCAAGAAGTGCATGAAATTGAGACATTTTGTTCAAGACCTCATCGATGACAGAATAATTGAGGTTGAGGGACATAACCCATCATCATCCAATGCCAAACTAAAAGTCTATAATGAATCATTTCATAAACATAATCAAAACAATGCATCCAATGCTATTTTGTATGACTACTCCACGAACACCATAATGGGTGATGATCCCACATGTGGAAGTCTAGAGGAAAATGATAACTTTGGTTTTGACATTATTTTTGGATGCATTGAAGAATCTAAAAATCATGTGAACACCCTCATAATGAAAGGTTCCAATTGCAATGCTACCACCTGAAGACCAAGAGTTATTATCTAGGCTGCCAATAATCCATCAACATCTATTAATCCACCACCCGCACCATCAACAACTACACAACCTACTTCACGCTATGATTGATTGGCCCAGTTAGGAAAAACACATGCACAGATATCAATCCTTGAGCTTCTGTGGACATCCCCCATCCACAAAGAAGTCCTTGAAAATGATCTTAATGAATCCCTTCTCCCTGAAAACATCAACGCATCCCAATTCCAAGCTTTGATCGGAAATCTAGCAATGCAAGAAAAATTGGTATTCACTGGTAAAGACTTCCGAGGCCCAGACCTCCATCACAATAAATCCCTTCATATTGAAGTCAAAATCCACTCCACTAAAATCAAACGAGTACTTATAGATGGTGGATCTGGCCTCAATTTGTGTACATTTAAAAAAATCAAAAATATCTTTATCTCTAAAGACTTTATTGATGTAAATAAAAGAATCGCAATAAAATCCCGTGATGATAGAGAAAGGGAGAGAAAAGGTTTGATCACACTCCCTTTACAAGTGGGCCCAACCCTGATCAAAATAGTTTTCCATGTTCTTGATCTAGATCTGCCATATAACATCTTGTTGGGATGATCATAGATACATGTTATTAAAGGTGTACCTTCCACATATCATCAATGTTTAAAGTTCCCACATCATGGCAAAGAGATCACTATTCTTGGAGATTCTAAACCCTTTTAGTATTGCAAAAGATTGGAACGAAGACAGTCCAACTATTGTCCTCTAAATGAATTCTCCTTATCGATTGAAAAGGAGAATCTTATCCCACTAGAGAGTTCTGAAGGAACATCTGCAAATCCTCCATAACAATCCAAATGAAAATAGAAATTTCTTGAAGAAAAGATTCCTGAGCCTGAAAAGAAAACAACATTCGCAGATCAAGGCATGGGAGAATATAAGTTTGAAAGTGCCACATGCATTGGACAACTCCCTCTATCCCAAAATTACTATGGAAAACCATCACAGTTGACTCCTTTAGGAAACAAAGACATCATGAAATGCAAAAAGACAAATTTTGGGGATCCTTATCTGATGAACATATGGAATCTAATGTCCTCGATTGGCTTTACAAAGAAGAAGAAGAAGAAGTTAATTTTCCTAAGGACAAATATATCAAAGCCACTCCCATTGTTGAAAGCATGGGATATCATGGTACTGGTCTCGGAGAAAGAGAAACAGGAAGAAGAACACTCATTACAGTCGAAAGCTATCTACGAGGCAAAGGATTGGACTCCTTAAAACCTAAGACTAGCTTCGCTAAAGACTATTGTTTAGTTGAATCAGATTCAGACATTGAAGAAGAGTTCTTTGAAGTACCTTTCCAATATATTAAACATGACATCAATGACTTTGCATGTGTCCTTAACATTACTAAAGCCAATGTTTCATCCCCTAGCCTTCCCCTCAAAAACCCTGAACTAATTGACTGGGAACAACAAGACTCACTACCATCTTTAGACATATGTGATTCAGATGAGGCAGTATTAGCCCTAATTGGACTTAAGAATCTCTGAGAGTATGAGAATCAAATCCACTACAATGAACAAGCCTACTTCGATAGCTAGATCAATGCTCTTAGTCATAAAACAGAAAGTGAAAATAAAAATAAAAAAGAAGATAAAACATCCCCTGGTGAAAAACTCTCGCAGGCACCTTCGGATGACGAAAAAGAGAAAATAAAGGATGTGTCCTCTAGTGAAAACCTTTCTGAGGCGCTAGATGAGGGAGAATTTGACTAGCCTTTCATATCATTACAGTAAAAAAAATCATCCATCCTGATCAAAGGCACAATAATAGTCAATCTTGGCACAAAAGAAAATTCAAAAGTCATATATATTGCCGCATCTCTTAATGACCAAGAATAGAAAGCTATGATTGAATTCCTCAAGAAGCAACAAGTCAACTTTTCCTAGACTTACAAGGACATGTCTAGTTTAGATACATATTTAGTTGTCCACAATCTCGCAGTTGATCCAAAGGTGATTCCTGTCAAGTAGAAATTATGCAAGATGCATCCACAAGTCGCTTTGCTAGTCAAAGTTGAGTTACAAAAAATGCTTAACACCAAAATCATCAGGTCGATTGATTATCCTTAGTGGATCTCTAACATTGTACCAGTAGGTAAACCTATTGGGGGCATTTGTATCTATACTAACTTTAGAGACCTGAATTTAGCATGTCCTCAGGATGATTTTCCACTACCTAATATTGACATCATAGTGGATTTTACTGCTCGACATGAGATGTTATCCCTCATGGATGGATTTTTGGGATATAATCAAATCAGGATCACACCCGAAGATCAACACAAGACTGCATTCACCACTCTTTGGGGTAAGTTCTGTTACCAGGTCATGCCCTTTGGTCTAAAAAATACAAGTGCAACATATCAACATGTAATGACCATAATCTTTCATGATCTCTTGGATGTCATTATGGAAGATTATGTGGATGATATCCTAGGAAAGTCCAAGACATGAGACGCACACATCCCCATCCTCACAACAATATTTGAATGATTAGAGAAGTATAGGCCTCAACTTAATCCCAAAAGTGTATTTTTGGAGTTTAATCTGGAAACTTATTGGGCTATATTGTCTCCTGAAGAGGCATTGAGGTGGATCCAAAGAAAGTGAATCTATTCTAGAGATGCCAGCTCCCAAAACATTGAAACAACTAGGGAGTCCACAAGAAAAGCTTCAATCCATCAGAAGGTTCATGTCATAGCACACCGATAAAGTACATCCCTTTTCACATTTGTTACTCAAGAACATCAAGTTTTCCTAGGATTGCTTATGTCAAACAACACTTGATTGCCTAAAAGGATATCTAGCTAACCCTCCAGTGTTGGTGTCACCTGTCCTAGGTTGGCCTCTCATCTTATATATATCAGCTACTGAAGTTTCATTGGGTGCTCTTTTAGCACAGCTAGATGACAATGGAAAGGAACAAGAAATTTATTATCTCAGAAGAACACTAGTGGGTTACGAACTAAATTAATCACCCATTGAGAAAGCTTGTATGGCCATTATTTTCTATACACAGAAGTTGTGTCATTACATGCTTAATCATAAGATCCAGCTAGTTGCTAGAATTGATCCACTAAAATATCTGTTGTCAAAAGCCGCTCTCAAAGGGCAAACTACAAAGTGGGTCATGATTCTGAGTGAATTTGGGATTGCTTATGTGGACCACAAAGCTATTAAAAGACAAGTAATCGTAGATCAGTTAGTTGAAGCACCTATTCAAGGGGACCATCCAATTATCACAAATTTTCCAAATGAATCAGTTCTCAATGTAACCCCGACTATCCCATGGAAATTATATTTTGATGGATCTTTTACATAGAAAAGGATCGGAGGCAGGCATCCTGGTAATCACACCTCAAGGGGATCTCATTCCTAAATCATACAAAATGTAATTTCCATGCACACACAATATTTTAGAATATGAAGCCTTGGTGATTGGACTTCACCAAGCCATCTAGTAGAAAATATCTAGTTTACATGTTCTTGGTGACTCTCAGTTGGTTATCAAGCAAGTATTGGATGAGTATCAAACAAATGATGACAAGCTACTTCCCTATTTTAGATTGGTGGAAGACCTGAAACAACATTTTATAGAACTGAACTTCCAACGAATCTCCTTAACAAACAACAAAGTAGCTGAAGCAAATGGAAAGAATTGGATCATTAATCTCCATGCTTGAACATAGTTCATGATGCAAATTTCTTGTTGAGAATATTATGGTCCCTACCCATGACCAGCCAAAGACTAAAATGGTATGTGAAATTGTTGATCCTAATTCTGCTTGGTACCAAGAAATCTATTCCTACATGACAAATAAGGTCATTCCACTTACCCTCACCCTGGATCAACGCAAGACCTTCACCCATCGAACCTCACACTATATAATCCTTGGTGATACCTTGTTTTGAAAACAATTTGAAAAAACTCTTCTAAGGTGTCTGGATTCCGATGAAGCGCAAATGTCGTTAGAGGAGGTAGATCAAGGGATTTGTGGGGCCCATTCTAGTGGTATCACTTTGGCATATAAATTACTATGCACTGGATATTATTGGCCTAATATGGAACAAGATGCCTATCATTATGTAAACAAGTGTGTGCCCTATTAGCAATACAATGATCTGATACACGCTCCCTCCAAATCCCTCCATCCTACCATCACACCTTGGCCTTTCTCTCGTTGGGGACTCGACCTCGTTGGCCATATTTTTTCAAATTCCTCCAATGGCCACAAATACATCCTTGCTTCCATAGAATACTTCACCAAATGGGTCGAGGCTATCCCTCTTACCTATGCAACTAGAAAAAAAGATCTCAAAGTTCATTTTGAACTATCTTATCTATTGTTATGGCATTCCTCAAGATATTATCACTAATAATGGGACCCCATTCAAAAATAAGGATTTCATAAAACTCTGTAAGAAATTTGGGATTACCCAACATTCCTCTTCCACATACTCTCTGCAAGGAAATGGGCAAGCATAAGCTACCAACAAAACCATTCTCAAAATCCTCAAAAAGATAGTCGATGAAGTTGGTCATGATTGGCACCTTCACCTAAATCCTACCCTTTGGGCCTACCATACTTCCATCTGTACCCCTACCTGATCCACTTCATTCGCCCTTATCTATGGTACTGAGACTATTATCCCCATCGAAATTGAGCTCCCTTCCCTCAAAATCTCCATGAAGAATTTGACGTCCAAAGAAGAATCCTGAGTTGCTCACTTGCAAGAGCTTGAACTCCTCAATGAAAGACACCTTAATGCCCTCAACCACCCCTGCGTGTATCAGAATCACCTCTGCTTATATTTTAATAAGAAGATCAAACCTCGTCAGCTTGAGGTGGGTGATCTTATCCTACAACGCAATATGAAGAACCTTCATAACCGTGAAAAGAAAGGCAAGTTTGAGCCTAACTAGTTGGGGCCCTTTATGGTTACAACTAAATTTGGCTCTGGAGATTATCAGACTGCAACACTAGAGGGAGTTCTTTTCCCTGGTCCTATGAATATTGTACATCTCAAACGCTTCTATAAGTAGTCTGTTCATAGTCCTTTGTATAGAAGAAAATCAGCAGTGAAAAATCTAAAAAATCAGAAAATCAGTAATATAAAATTTAATTAAAAATAAAAAAAGCAAAAAAGAGAAAGAGAAAAAAAATCATCCAATTATGAAAACCACTTTGGTGGTGCAATGGATAAGTACCATGGTGAAAACCTGTTTCACGCGTCATGTGTAGTCAAATCTACCATCTATTTGTATCACCCCTTACACACCATCCAACACCTAGTCCTAATAAATCTAGTACACTACCCATATATGTGCAGGTTTTTTCCTTACATCTTTGCATCCACAATAAAAATTTATTCCTACATGACTGAGCTTACCCCACGTTACAGAGCTTTTTCCCAGATATAGTGATTGCAAGCATTCTCACAAATCAAATGACAAATTGAATTTCACAACTATTAGTCAATTCAAAAGCAATTGCCAATGATTGCCTATTTCAAAAATCAATCAATCTTTCCCCATCAGGATGCATCCTTCCGACATCGACTTATCAATCCTCCATCACACAATAATGTTCATTGCAAGAACTTTTGGACTTAATGACTGCTTGATCATGATGCTTTTCTGTTGATTTTCTTTTTGTGTTCTAATATATCCTCCTCGTGATTGCCACGATATTTAATATTTTGGTTCGTCATGAATGATGTCTATTGGAATACTTGTCTTTGCGGTATGATTTTTTTGTCATAGTTATTTAGTACACTTTTGTTTGGTCTACAGTCATGGCTATGTATGCCTCACTAGGGACAAAAAATTATACACATACCACCAAATCCTCAAAAAGATTTGGGTGTATTAAATCCTCCCATGAGTGACATTTCATTGGTACCATCATGGCTCAAAATCTTACATTTGTGTTCTTAACAAAATATTTGTCTAAGAGTCTTTTCCACACAAAGGAACAATGCCACTTGTGTTTTCTAACACATTGTGCATAACTCCTTTTGCAAAATCAAACTAGGGTGTGTTCTCCAACATTAACACAATATGATCCCACGAAAAAATCATGTAGTTAGGTTGCGTATTAGATAGCTCATGTTGCATTTTTTTACCCTTGGCAAGATTCTTGTTTATTCCATTTAAAGCTAGCTACATGATCCTCTCAGTTATGGTTGGTACACACAAAAACACATTGTCCTCATTAGTCTTCATATAGTTGCATTCATTATCTCATGATGAGTTTAAGTATTGACTTCAAACTCATCCTAATTATCTAGATGCATTTAATTACATTATCTCATTACTCATTAATCATTAGTCCTTAATCATTAATCATTATTCATTATTCATCATTTTTTTAACATTCTTTCATCACTCATTAAACATTTATTACTCATTTTCATCATTACATTGCATTACTCATTACTTTACATTAATCATTAAGTACATTATTCATTAATCATTAAATAGTAAGTAATCAATTCATTATTCCATATTACATCCACTTAATCCACATTGCATTAAACATTACATCCATAATATATTAAACATTGCATCCATTTGCATATAAAAGCATTAAACACATAAACATCACATATCACATCCTGCATGACAGATATGTTAGTATCATCAACATCACATCCTGCATCACACATGTCAGTCATAAAACCATCATCATATGCATATCGAAATCTCATACATAGGACCATCAATAAGAGTGTTTGTATATATCAAATGTCCAATAAAGTACATAAATGTCAGAATCCATATACATGTATATATCAAAATGTCATTGTACATATAACTCAAAGTAAAAAATGCATGTGTATCAACCATCAACTGAGGTGAATCATGAGGTTGGCTGTGAGGATGACCTAGTCCCACCTATCCCATCACTCCCTCTATCTCGAGGAGGTCTCATCCCTACAGAATCATGTGAAGCTCTACTGTGCTCTGTGTCATAGATCTCTCCAAATATGTAGGTTCCCTCTGTCCCTCTGGCACCACCCCAAAATATAGGCTAACGTAATATGAGGCCTCTTGCCCTCTCCTACCTGCCTCCCTATGTGCTTCAAAAGAATCTGCTAGCACCTATCCTACTCCCCTTGCAATAGTTTTATGGTGGGCTATATCCCTCTCTCCCCTGTATACCTCTGCTCATCTCGATCTGCAGTCAACTAGGCCCCAACCTACACTGTCACCTCTGGATCTCTGCCTACAGTTTTACTATTTGTTGATCCCCTACCCCAACTCCTATATGAGTCTGAATCACAATGAACTCTCCTTCGTCCACCTGGACCTACAATGTGTATAGCGCAGTTTGAGTGATGTCTTCTCATGTAGTCTCTCTTACTATTAAACCATGTACTTAGGCCAGCTCTATCTAGATGCTGACCCCTGATGCCTATGTTGTGGATAATATCCCCTGTACCCATGCTAGCTCTACTTATGTGGTGTCTCACTCTACAATGATGGTATCATGAGTGACCTTTAGAACATATCTAGCTGGTGGCCCCTATACCTGTATCCCCTATCCCTATAAAGGCACCTGTACCTGTGCCAGTACCTGTGGCCCCTGTGGCCCCTATCCCTACAACCATGACAGCGGTATAATCCCTAACCATGAGGCTCAGGTTCTCCTCAAATAAACTCCTATCCCCAGAGGCTCCCCACCTCCTGTGTGACTAGTGAATGTGGGATTCCATCTGGCACTGCACCCTAGATCTGTCTAAACTGCCTTTGTACCTATGAGGACATGTATTAAGCAATCATATAGGTCATCCTGCCAATAATCCAATAGTCTAGACAAACCTAAAAATGTATGGGTCTTGTCATTCATCCTCTGTGTAATCCTACTGATGTGGGACTTAGTATCCCCATGCCTCACACCCTGCATATGGTGTCCAATTAAACCTAATCATCTCATCCAACATACATCTCCAATAACCAACTTAGTCTATCGACTCGTATCTAATGGGAGGCTTGTATCTATAGGCATAGGGCTCATATGTCACCCATGTCTTATGCCTCTAGATGGGGTGTACCACCGTGATATGCTCCCATGCCCATATAACAATAGTCTCACTTTGTCTCCCAATGTCCTACCTCTCCGATAGATGCACATATGGAGATCATAATACAACTGCCTAAGGATAGTGTATCCCCAATAATATTTCTCTCCCTCATCCTCTAACATGGCACGTAAGACGTATGCCCATCCCACTGGAAATCAATGCCCTGCATGGTCAAACATCATGTGCCCTCCAACTAATCTGGCTAAATAAAGCACCACCCGACGTTGTTGTGGTCGTGCTGCCATCACAACCCTCCATGATAACCACTGTCTAGAGGTGGGAATCTGATCATGAGGTCATCCAAAAAAAATTTCAAGGTATGAATTCAAACCCTCCTACACATACTCCAGAATCAACCCCTCAAAGGGAATGCGGCATATCTGCCACACGTCTAATAGAGTGATCATAGCTTCCCCTATCAGGAAGTGAAAAATCGAGGTGGGGCTATGCCACCTCTTGATTAGAGCGGTCATGAGCGCATTATGCGCTCTTAATGGGGGTCATAAATGTACACCCTCCAGGCCTCATAAAGTGACCTGCCCCCACTCTTTCGGTGTCAGTCGATCACCGAGTGTCATGGTCTCCGACCAACTCTCTCATGACCGAAATGATCTAACATCCTCCTGCACACACATTCACGCATGTGATTCATTCTATCTTCTGTCTGGGGCACCTTGTCCCCCCTAATTTTTCTTCTATCTTCCCCCTCCCATTCTTTCTTCGTGTTTTTGGGTCAATCAGCACAAATGCCCATTAACCCACGCAAATGTTGATTGTGCATACACCAATCGGCAGAAATGATGATCCATGATTGCCACCTCCGGTGTCTTCTCAGTCTGTGCAGATGACTGTTTAGCGTAGTCATCTTCAGCTTCTTTGGTAGTCTTCATAGACAACACAGATGACTATCTAGTGATAGTCATCTGTGCGGACGACGATCGGTTGATCACTGTCTACAAAGATGACGATCCGTCGATCATCTTCTATGCAGACGATGATATATCGATTGTCATCTCCACCCCAACAAGTTTTCCCCCCCTTTTTGGACATCATAAATGCAAAATTAATGAAAAAATTAAATGCTAAATATGCCTAGGGTATCGGACTCACGAGTGGTCCTGCGTCTACATCCCGCTAGTATGTCCAAATGTGCTCTCCAAGTTGTGCACGGTCTCGTGGTTTTGCCATCTCTCTCACTCTTCTCTGCTCTATTTTTTTGTTCTCCTTGAATGAAAATGACCTCTCCTAGGGCCCCCATGGACTATATATCCCTTGGGACCCGTTTTCCATCCCAGACCCCATTTTCTGTCCCAGACCCCATTTTTCCCTCTTTTTTTTCATCATCCCCTCATAAGTCATGCAATTGTCCATTCTCCCTCTTTCTTGCCTTTTTTTGAGAAAATTTTATAAAAGGTTATTTTTCTATTATTATCTTGAGGGGGCACATTCCTTCATCATCGTCGCCTTAGGACTTTTTGTTCTCTCTGGGGCATCTTGTTTTTTCTTTTTGTTTTAAGTGACGCCATTCTTGATGCCACATCAAAGATGGGCAAAATGTAGACGCCTAATATCATCCCTTACAGCATCATAATTAATTTTAATTAATTATATTTGTTATTTTCTCTCACCTATTTAATTAATTTTATTTAATTAAATTAAGTTCATTATCCTAAAGTATTTAAATTTAATTTAAATACTTATCCCCTAAGTGTATTAAATTTAATTTAATACCTTTCCCACATTAAAATCCTCTTTTAAATAAATTTTAATTTATTTATTCCCTCATAAGCCTAAATTCTTCTAAACTACAATTAGTCTAAATCTAATTTGGATTAATTTTAAATCTAAACCTAGATCCTACCCTACCTCACATCACTCTCACCAAATAAACCTAGTCACTAATTAACTAAGGTTAATTAGGATAATTCTAGGATCCTATACCCATTAGTCCTAATTATTTTCTCACACATGTGTGAGAAAATTTCTAAAATTTTTCTTTTCCAAATAATATTAATTTGGTGCCAACAAGGTTTCTTACAACCTTGATGACACCTTCTTATACTTTTTAAAAGTGTTTTATTAGACTAAAACTCTTACACTCTCTTACACACCTCTTACATGTGTACTTCAAGTACACATTGACCCATCATATCACAAGTTTCTCACACATGTGTGAGAAAACTTGGCCTCTTGCATGACGTCCCTCATGTTGTACCTATGTGGATGCCACATGTGCTCCACCTCACCCAAGCCCTCCAAAATCCTATAAATAGGAGCCTTACCGAGAGTAATTTACCCATTATTTTCATGCATTGTTATCATGCTAGTTTGTTCTTAGAATAATTTACTTGCATTTAGAATTTTATGTACTAACCCTTTCTTGGTAGTTGAATCTCTTTCAACCATGGTGGTTGCACTTATAGTTTTCATTCAATGCTAGATCTTGGTAGTTAATCTTCATCATTTACTCTCATATCATATATTGAATTCTTGAGACTAGTTCTTGAGTCATTTAATATCTTCTCACTATAGTTGCATTTTACCTTGCATCTCAGTCATCTAATCAAAGTGGGATTTTATACATTGTGTTGGGAGAGCACACCCACAACCCTCTCTAGGAGAAAATCACAAGGCTTGGGTACCCTCGTTTGGCTCATCGGAGGTTGTGTTGGAAAGCTTGTGTTTTGGAGTAGGATTTAGATATGTTAATATAGCTTAAATTATTTATTTCTCTAATGTTTGCATGTCTGAGCTTGCTCCCAACAGGTAGGTTTTCATCACCCACATAACTGATAGAAGGAAGTGATGAAAACTTGTTGTTTGTAAGTGCTATATCATTATTGAGCTTATTACGGCATAAGACGCAAGCAGGAAGGTGTGATAAAACTAGGATAACTCACATACCATTTACAAGTTGTACTTGATAAGGAAAAGAGAGGGGACCAATGCATACAAGGGAGATTGGATTGTCCTCCTTTTCCTAATGCATAATTAGAAGCAAAATGACACACTATGCTCAACTAAGCAAGTCAATGGTCCTTCACAATGATGTATTAGAATAAGCTGGATTTAAGGGAATATGATTAACCAATAGAAGATAGAAGACTAAATAAGCCAAAGTGACAAGTTCCAGCAAACACATACTGACACAAGACAAAAAGTAACCTATAAGTACTTGAAACAACAACTAGATGATACTACTGACTTGTGGCTTCAATTTGAAGCTGAGCTATAGGGAAGAGGTCACCCAAGACATACTGTTCCCAGGAAGAGGTCGCCTAAGTTGTTATGTTCCTAGTACTTTCTATTGATCTCAGTAGTAGTTTTTTTTCAAATCCTGTACTTTTTGAATTAAGTCCCAATAGGTTCATCACTTGTTCCTGGAGACAAAAAATGGGAAAATATTGGGTCAAAAGGTGTTTGTCTTGGTCAAACCCTAGTTGAGGAATAAAACTTGAAATATAAATAAAGTTGCATGAATGTAAAGCATGTAAATGTAAAGGTAAATATTAGATCTACCTTGTAAATGTATATACCTTCATAAAGAAAATGTGAGATCATGATGTCTATCAAGATGGTTGCTTGAATGTAGTTGTATGTTGAATTTGAATCTTGAAATATGGAGAAGAATCAAGGATACCTTTCCCAAATGCATAGATCTACAAATACTCCTCAAAGATATTCAACGTTGTTATGCTTGACAGATTCTTGCATTGAAGAATGGATGGATGAATGCATGAATATGGACAAAGCATTTTCTTTCTTGATTGAGAAATCCTCTACTTGGCCATAATAGGAGAGAAGCTAGCTACAATGGAGAAGATTGCATTCAAAGATGCTTTGGATGCTTGTAATGAAGACTTGATCTTGAATGCTTGAAATTCTCTTGAAAATTTTCCTGTAGCTTTGAACTCCTTATGAACTTGATAAATCAAATGAGGGAGATAGGTTTCTTTTATTCCCCTCAAAACATTTTATGGATCAAAATTCAAAGGAGGCAAACACAAATTTAAAAATTCCACTAGAAGCACAAGATGGTCCCTCAATTTAAATTTGAGGTCAAATATCGGGGAAGAGGATTCCTTAGGAGTCCTCCTCCCAAGAAGAGGATGCCCAGGGAATCCTCTACCACCTAGTAGAGGCCCAAATTTAAAATGGAACCCAAGAAGGAGGAAAAGAAGTTGAAAATGTAAGAGGCAGTTTGTTGGATCAAGCATAATGAACATTAAATCTTGAACATGCTAAAATGGGGCCTACTTAAACATCTAATTATAGGTGCCTACAATTTAGGATGGTACATTTAGCCCCACTTTAGAGGGAATATGAGATAACCTCATGCTCACGCTAAAGTAGATCAATGCATTGGAAAATAAATTATCAAGGTCAAGGAGACAAGGAGACACCAAGACCCCAATTGACTTAGGTCCTTATTGTAATACCCCAAAATTGGAATCTTGCAACCCAAACCAATTTTGTTGCATTTATCAACTTTCTGAATCATCAAAGTCCTATGGTACTAGGCAATCTTGATTTTTGACTTACTCTAGTTGACCTAAATGTCAAATGCAGAAAACTCTAAATCTACATTAATCACATACTATATTTAATTCCTAAATATCAATTATAATTGGCTAAATAAACCCTATGATCGAATTAATTTAATTACAAAGTCCCGTAACACTTTAATTAAATTAAATTCACCCTTTTAGCTAAAATACATAAAAAGGAATTAAATAAAATTTTATTATTAAATAAATATCCTCATTTCAATAATTGAATGTAATTATTCAAATAATTGAGAAAGTGCATTTATGGGGTCATATTTCATTTATTTAATCAAATAACCCCTCCAAAATCCTCACTTCAGTTCATAAATGGAAACTCTGAGTTAACTGTAATTCCAAAGTGCAACAAACCAGTTAACTATTTCATTCACTCCAAAAGCCAACAATTGACTGTCTCTCTCAAGGAAACTTACCATTCTGAACTGGCCTCTCATTCAATCTCCACCATTCATCCCATTGAATCTCAACCGTCGATTGACTTTGGGATTCTATTAAAGAACCCTCTTGTCTCTTATTCAAGGGAAGAATGCATATTTTTGGAGAATCAAATCGCTGCTGGATTGTTAGCTCAAATTTGTGTGCATTCAAGATTTCACTGTCCTCATTATTATTGCAATAGATTAATATCATTCAATAGATTAATCATGCATAGCTTAGTTTCTTTCAAGTATTCTTAGCTTAATCTCATCTTCCATTTCTAGATTAATCTCGCATATCCATTTCTAGATTAAATATTGCATTTACATTCTAGATTAAACCCTCCTTTCTCATATTGGTCTCAATTGTTGAACTCTCAAATTCTGAGAGCTGCTCAAAACCCCATCTAGATAGGAGGCAACAGGTCGGCTCATCCAAGCATGCAGGATGGATAACTTCATTTTCATTCTTGTATGTGACTGATGAATAAGGACCATGTTGAAGTGTATGGCTAGATAAAGAGGCCCACATTTAGCATATATTTCTGGCGCCCACCGTGGGGCCTAAAATTCAATTTCTGGCCTCATATTTCACTTTTGCTGTCAATTTTGTTTTCCGTCCATACGTCTTTGCATAAATTTTTGCACAAAGTTTTACTTACATCTGCGTAAAGTTTTGCTTTTCCATGCAATTCTTTGCGTGGTTCCTCGCATTTCTTCACGTGGTTTGTTCTAGTTCTTTGCGCGAACTTTGCCACCAGAGGCTATTGATTTGCAGTTTTTATATCTCTGTTTTATGATTACTGGTATTTTCTATTTGCTGTGGTTTTCTGGTCTTACTTCTAATACAACTTAACTAGTGGTCTGCAAGATGAGATGTCGAAGACTCCTTAAAACATAGCTATGAAAACTTACTAACTACTTGATTGCAGGACGCCTGTCGAAGGACGTTTATCAAAGAATTTCAAACCCACATAAATGCTGTGTCTTTTTCAATGCTTTATTTACATAGTCTAATTAGGGCCTTGTTAAAATATCTTAAGGGTCTTGATAGAAGAATAGGGTATTAGGCTCTTCATTACATGGAAGTGATGCCCATGAATGAATCTAAGACCTAGAGGTTGCTAAGGGATTGATACCTGAGGGAGCAAGGAAAGGTAACGAATCAATTGGCATATCCATTAGTGAGAGGAGTATGCTCTTCTCTCTTTGAGAGAATCAGAAACCTAGAAGCTCTTGGGTTTGTTGAAAGAGGAGTTATATCAGTGATAAACATGTCTAGTGTGTTTTGGTGAGGTGTAGAGGTAGAGGAGTATGCTCTTTTCCCTTTTGGGAAAATAAAAAACATAGACCCTTGAAATCGAACCAAGTCTGAGTCACCTTTAGCGGGCCTGCCGGAAGTTGAACCTCTGATAATGACACAAATGGGTATACACCTTTTGCCAGTGATTCCACCCTACTATAATAAATTTTCTTTGTAGAGTGAAAGACTCTAAATCCATGTTAATTTCTTCCTCTTGACCCCTGATGTCAAACATCTTGTGGAAGCCCTGTCTGTTGTACTGAGTGGCGCTGCTCCTAGCCCTACTTCTCAGGGGTGTTCACTTGCAAGTGTCAGTGTGGCTATATGTCTCAACCTCACTTGCGAGTCCACCAGAGGTTAATGTGAATGGAATCCTATTAAAAACTTTTGTAGCTAGTTGCTTACCTGGTTCACCATCGAAAGGGAGCATAATCTTTGCGCAAGGAGGGGGAAGATTCTCTCCCATAGATTCTCACCATAGGCATGCACCTAGATGTTTGAAGGTGGTATATGACACTGGCCCATGCTTCAAGGGTGTCCTTTGAACATATATTATTGAGTACTTGGAAACACCAAAAACACAGGCACTCTCTAGGGGTGACACAGCTGTGTGAGGTGCACGCATGCACATAAGTTGTGAGGAAAAGGTTTTGTCTTCTCCACCATTTTCTTTTAGGGATAAATGAGTGTCTTTTTTTGAGTCTCCAAATGTCCAAAGTGTTCAAACTTGTCAAGAATCCCCTATTCTTCTGAGTTGCCTTGTCCTCAGTTGAATTGTTGTCGACTACTGCTTGTATCACAACTGTTTGAAAGTCCAAACTCTTTGCTTGTCAACAACTAGTTTCTAAACGTCCAAATGAAAACTTATCAATCTAAAACTATCCAAACCAGTCTAAAAACTAAGTACTCTGTCAGAGAACAGTCCAATCTATTTTTCATAATCAAGTTTTGTCTCGAAAATGGTCCAAATTGTCAGTTTTTGTAAAAGTTTGCCTAGTTTTCTGAAAAACTCTGCGCAAACTTTTGCAATCTTCATGCCACTCAGTACATAATTTCGCGTGAGGCTCTATGAATCTTCATGTGATGTTTTGATAGTTTTCTATGATTTGGTTTACCATTCTGTCATACTAGTTCTACATTTCTTCATACCAGGCTGTAAAGTCTTGCGCGATCCAGTCCAAATCTTCACATGAGAAAGTACTTCACATGAAACTGTCAGAACTTTGCCTTACCAATGAGCTCTTTGTTGTCTGTCCTTTGTCACTCTACTCAGTCTGGTCTCAGTTTGGGACCTGCTTGCACATTTTTCTGTCTATACATAGTCTGCAATTAGATGTATCAAGTTGAGAACTATAGGATTCTCACTTGAACTTTTCTTGTCTCTTATCTACCTACTTGTTCTGCTGTGTTGTCATACCTTGCAACGCGATAGTCATCTCTCAATTTTTCTAGCCTTATTTCTGATGACTCCTGCTAGGTATACTTCACCTATTGTCACTCTTGTATACTTATCTTGAGACATAGTTCCAAGCATAGTCCTAGTTCACTCTCCTTACATAATCTTTGTCTATGACTGTTGTGACTCAAAGTAGCAACACATTCCCCTTACGTGTCACTACACGAGGTAGATGTAGACCTCAAAAATGAGGAAGAAGTCATTCTAAACTTGTCACGTAGTCCAAGTATAGTGGGGGATCCTCACATTCCTCTTCACTAGCTATGCCTAGAGAGGGATCATCTTGGTATCTCTCTCCTTTCATCTTACCTTACATTCGATGATCATTCCTAGTGAACTTCACTCAGATCCGAAACCTATTGTTTCAAGAGCATCAACAGTCTAAAGAGTTGTTACCTGAATCTCACTCTATCAACACAACAAGGGTTCCCATAGGTACAATACCTTAGCATACTCAACCTCCTCGTAGTGATTCTTTGGGCACTGCACACTTGCATACCAGCAAAATGGAAAACCAAAATCAAAAGGGTGAACGCAGCAAAGATAATGATCAATCTAAAACCACCAAGGGTAAATATCATTATCAAGAACCCCCAAGTGATGAGGAGGAGGTAATAACTCAGGAAGATATAGCGGATGCTCACAAAAATAATCACTTATGTAAAATGATGGAGATCCTCATGAAGGAAGAGAAGGAGACATATCTCCTCGAGCTAGCTAATCAAGGGGCCAAGCTACCCTAAAACTACAACATAGAGACTCTTGTCACAAAGGAGGAAGAAACTGAAAACTCTCGATTACAGAAACAAGTTCAAAGCATGCAAGAACAACTCCTTCAACTCATGAAGGATAAGGACAAGTCGGCCATACATTTCATGCTGGATAGCATTTGTTTAGTCCCATTCGACAAAATTCTTTGCATGCCTCCTTTTCCTAAAGGGGTTGAACTTCCCAAGTATGAAAAATACTTGGGTACCTCTGATCCTCAAGATTATCTGAGAGAGTTTGGTGCTCTATCTATGGAGTTTATACATGACCAAACTTATCTCATGCGTCTCTTCCCACATAGTTTGGGAGGGTCTTCCATGGAGTGGTTCTCTAGGTTACCTACTGGCTGCAAGTCTTTTGATGATATTTCCAACCTATTTCTGTAACACTACTCGCATAACATCCAACATCCGATTAACATCCATGATCTTTGTAGCTTAAAAAAATGACACGGGGAACCTTTCTTGACATTTCTCCAGAGGTGGAGACAACTTTATACAAAATATTCTCATAAAATGCCTGAGTCTGAAAATCTTGAAATCTTTTAAGACAATCTTCTTCCTAAGTTCAGGTACCAAGTACAGCTACAAGGTCCTTTGAACTTTGATGACATGATCAAACAAGTTGTGCGAATTGAAACATTCATGGTCAAGAAAGGAGAGCTGATCCTACACAAAGATAACAAACAGGGGTCCTCCTTGAGCAAAGACAAACCTAAATTTGTCAACAAGAACTAGGATGTTGTGAATGACAGAGTTGTTGAAAACGTAACCCACAAGCCTCAAAAGGATATGTTTAATCTTACTACCACTATGCAGGCAACCAAAGCCACTGAACAAGCTACGATAGAAACTAAACCGCCTTCAAACTATTCTAGATCTAAACCTTGGGTTCCTCAACCCAAGCGTGAGTTCACTCCACTAGGAGAACCCCTCGATGTGGTTTACAAGACTCTCTTGCAAAACCAAATACTCACTCCTCTAGATAATTTGCACCCTTACGATCCACAACCACAACCTTCTTGGTGGATTGAATCTACGTACTGTGATTACCACTAGAACAAAGGTCATAAAATAGCTAGCTGCATTCAACTGCGACATAAAATCCAAGACCTTATCGACAGTAAGGATGTTGTTGTGGGGAGTTAGAACAAAAACTCGAATCACCAGGCATTCAAAGACCCCTTTCCTCCTCATGAGAAATGTGAATCCTCTAAAGATGAAAATGTTCATGCCAAGGTCAACTATACGTACACTACTAATGATAATATCATTAATATGGTTGAACCTGTCAATGTCAAATATTGTAACGTTATTACCATCAAGGGAAGAGAAGATGCTCCCAAACACAAAACTCCCTTCATCCTATGAGGGCCTGCATCCCATTCCTCTGAACAAGAACAATCTCAGGTTTGTGCAAATGCCATTACTCGGTCTCATGCGGAGATCGTTCTCAAAGGACCTGAGCCTTCTACATCTGCACCAAAACAACCTATACATAAAGATGTTGTGGGCACTGCCAACAAGAATTCAAAATTGGTCCCCTCGCCTAATGCTGCTAATTACAACATACTAGACCAATTGCAAAGAACCAACACTCAGATTACTATCTTTGAGCTACTGAAAATCTCGTTTTCTCACAAGGATATTCTTGAAAAATCCCTCACTGAGGAAAATGTTCCAAAAGATTTCAATTTAGACCAGTTTCAATCCATGGTAGGTCACCTGACCTCATCTCATTACTTGTCTTTCTTCGCGGAAGACAATCATTCCTTGAGTCATCCGCACAATAACCCCTACATATCAAGGTCATGATTGGCCCAAAGTGCGTCTGTTGTGTCCTTATTGATAATGACACTAGCCTTAACATCTTCTCTACTAGCTTTCTTTCTCAGTTAGTCTATGGTGAAGACTGCATAGATGCCTGTAAAAAATTCACCATTAAGGCATATGATGAAGAAGAGCGAAATTCCAAAGGGTTAGTTGTGTTACCAATTAGATTTGGACCTGTCGAAAGGCATGTTATCTGTCAAGTGCTCGACATTCCCCTAACATACAAAATATTTTTGGGAGGAACGTGGATCCATGAAATGCAGGTAGTTCCTTTAACCTATCACCAGTGCATAAAATTCTTGTTCCAAGGATCCGAAGTGACCATACCTGCCAATACAAGCTATGATTGCAACATGCTTACCAAATCTATCGATAGATTTGTTCTTGTTAGAGTAATTTAGCAATTGCTCTTTAGTGCTTAAGTTTCACTTAGGCAGTTTCAGTTAATTTTAGGAAAGTTTCTATTTCCTAGCAGCTGCCCGTTTAGGGTTTCGACATCCTTTATAAGGATTGTCTTCTTTGTATTTCATAAGGAGTTTGTAATCATTTTACATTGTTGAATATAGAACCTATTTTCTGTCAACATGTTCTTGCATTCTCTGGCCTATCGGCCGCCATAGATTCTTCTGGATCCTTCTCTCTTCTGTCTGTTTCATTCTGTGTAATAGTCTTTGCATGCAGGTGATCTTGGTTGCATTGCGTATCTGCAATCTCAACAGTTCTGACCAATAGAGAGTCTACTGAGTTCTTCGATGCCAAGCTAAAGGAAATGGAAAAAACTCTGAAACTCAAGGACACTGGCATGGGGGGTATCAGATTGAACCCGTGTTATCAATAACATCTCTACCTATCTCTCCATGTTCTTATGGGAGGCCTTCTGAGGACAAAAAACCTTCTACTACTCCTCCTCAAACACTACATGATGGAACCTTTGTACATGCCATGACACCACTAGAGGATGAAGACGAAAACAAGGCTATTGCAACCTAGATCTATAAAGGGGAGGATACACCTAAGAATATCACTCCACCTTGCGAAATAGAACATGAATAATATGGCAAGGGTCTATATATTATGAAGTGCTTTGGCTATAAAGGGAATGTCCCTATAGGAGTGACTAATAAAGGATTTCTCAAACCACTTGAAGCTATTGGTAGACGAACATGTGACACTATAGGCCTAGGCTTCAAGAAGATCCTATTTCACTAAAGATTAACAAATTTGTGCCAGAACCAGATCACCAATCGGAACTTGAAGGCCCATTTACAATTGGAAACTCAGAGGATAGTACAATTGGAAACTCAGAGGATAGCTCTGATGAGGATTCCATTTCTTGTCCTATTCCTCTAGATCTTGCCACGCTCTTCGCTGATCCAAATGATTTTATACCATGTGTCAGTACAGACAAGACTGATAGTGACTCTGATGAAACTGCTTCAATCATTCCATTAACATATGAGAGATTGAGAGAGACACAAGATCCTAGTCTTCAAGGTGAACTATACATACCACCGCATTTCCAAGAGTGGTTTGAGAAAGAACAAATCCAACAACTCATCACTACTACATGAGATGAACAAGAATCAGATGGTGCCACAAGTGGTGATGAGGTACCTATCTCAAGTAGTACCGACTCGCACGAGTATGAATTTTCTTCCCTATCTGATGCAACCTTTGATAGGGATGTAGATACTGTACATGCATATGAAAACCCTCTCAAAATAGGTGAAGGGTCTAGTGTTAGGACAAACGAGTTTGATTCCATCAATGTTAACTTGTCTTCTACTACAATCGCGAGGGGTCAAAGGAATTCTACTGTGCCTCTAGATGAGATCACTCTAGGTCTCGACTTGCTAGTCCACACTTTTGATGACTACACTGTGAACACACTAGAACCTATCACCTCTCTTCCACTCCACCATCCTGAGCTCATAGACTAGAACTCTTCCTCTCCATCCAATGAAGTCCTTACATTCCAGAATGACTATGCTCTTGCCTACTACCTTAACATTGTCAAACCAGTAACATCCTCCACTAGGGAAGACAATGTCAACATGACTGAAGCCGATATCAAGTATCTCAATCGTAAAATTAAAAGAAGAAAGAATAGGTGCTCTGATGGTGAAAACCACATTGTGGCAATATCAAAGCCTAAAAAAGTAAAAATAAAGGACGTATTCGAGGGTGAAAACCTCTTTGAGGTGCCCGAGGATGGGATACTTGATACGCTTCCAGGTCACTTTTAGGAACAATCATCAGTGTCGATTGAACCGACTCAACCTATGAACTTGGGTACAGAAGTAGAATGCCAAATCATTCATTTGGAACAATCATTATCTGAGGAAGAAAAAGAGGAATTCATTGCCTTCTTCCAAAGCAAGAAGATCAACTTTGCATGGACACATTCAGACATGCGAGGATTGGATCCTAATATGATCATGCCTCACTTGTCCATCACACCAGACATTAAGCCTGTCAAACAAAAGCTTCAGAAGATGCATCCACATGTGGCATTACTCGTCAAAGATGAACTGGAAAAACTTCTTAAAGTTGTATTTATCAGAGAAATTGACTACGCGGAGTGGATTTCCAACATTGTTCTAGTATCTAAACATGATAAATCCATCTGAGTCTGCATAGATTTTTGAGACTTGAACAAGGTGTGTCCTAAAGACGACTTTCTATTTCCGAACATCGACATGATTGTAGACATGACACCAAGTTATGAAATGTACTCACTGATGGATGGTTTCTCTGGCTACAACCAGATAAAAATTGAACAAGAAGATCAAGACAAAATTGCTTTCACCCGTGCATGGGGTACTTTCTATTGGAATGTCATGCCTTTTAGGCTCAAGAATGTTGGAGCTACATATTAGAAGGTTGTCACCACTATCTTCCACGACATGATGCATAAAATGATGGGACACTATTTTGATGAATCTCTAGCTAAGAGCATGCAACACAAGACACACCTTGCAGATCTAGGTCCTATACTAGATTGCATGGAATAGTTTAGTTTACGACTTAATTCGAGGAAATGTGCATTCGGGGTGACATCTGGAAAAATATTTGGTTACATCATCTCTACAAAAGGCATAGAAGTGGATCCTGAGAAGGTCCATGTCATCATGGAAATGCCACCGCTGCGCAAAATATGTTAGATGAGAGGACTCCAAGGCCGATTACAATCTATCCAGCACTTCATCTCACAAGTGGCTGACAAGTCACAACCCTTCACTAAGACTTTACACAAGGGTGTGGCCTACAAATCGAATGAAGAATGTGATAAAGGGCTAACATAGATCAAGTAATATCTTGCAAATCCACTAATACTAATGCCTCCTATCCCTGGGAATCTGCTCATCCTTTACATCTCTGCTATGGATATGTCACTGGGTGTCCTGTTAGCTCAAGAAGATCAGTAAAATAAGGAAAGAGCTATCTACTACATCAGTAGGACACTGGTCTCATACAAAGCAAACTATTATATCATAGAGAAGGCTTGTCTAGCGGTGGTATTTTCTTCACAGAAATTGTGACACTACATGCTTTATTAAACTACATGCCTCATTGCAAAGATTGATCCATTGAAATATTTGATCAATAAGGCTACCCTTATAGGTAGACTAGAAAAGTGGGTCATGATAATCAGTGAGTTTGATATCAAGTATGTAGAAAGAAAGGCAATCAAAGGGAGGGAAATTGCAGATCAATTGGCATAGGCAACTCTCATAGATCATCAACCATTGAGCATTGCATTTCCAGACGAGTCCATATTGCTTCTCACACATCAATCTTGGACTATGTTCTTTGATGGATCATTCACCTAACAGGGGTCAGGTGCCAGGATACTATTCATTACACCACAAAAGTACTCTTTACCCAAAGCATACAAGATGTTGTTTCCTTGTACAAACAATATCACCGAGTACAAAGCTCTTATCAATGACATGAAGATCTCCATTGAGTGGAGAGTAGATGAACTCAAAGTATTTGGTGATTCACAACTGGTCATCAATAAGGTAAATGACACTTATCAGACAAAGGATGACAAATTGGAGCCCTACAAATAGATGGTCGACAACCTTCAAAAGTAATTTGTACACATCACATTCCAATAGATTCCAAGGGAAGATAACAAAGTAGCTGATGCAATGACTACTCTTGCTTCTATGCTAAAGATGCCAGCAAACGACTTTTGACATGAATTCCTGGTGGAAACTTTACTCTACCTAGCCTATGACTCCCCTGAACCTCGGTTGATCTATTCCATCATTGGACATGATTCATCCCGCTACCATCACATATAGTCCTAACTCCATGACTAGATTGTTCCGGATACCTACGCTCAGAATGAGAAATGTCACCTAATCCATAGTGCTTCACGGTACATTATCATAGCTAACAACTTGTATAGGCGAGGTCTAGATGGTACACTTCTTAGGTGTTTAGAACCTAATGAGTCTAAGCGTGCGTTAGTTGAGGTGCACAAAGGCATCTGTGGATCTCATTCAAGCGGCTTGACACTAGCCTGTAAACTTATTAGAGTTGGTTACTATTGGCCAAACATGGAAAAGGAAGCTACGCAATATGCTAAGTCTTGCAAACAGTGTCAATTAAATAGGAATCTGATTCATGCTCTAGCCAAGGAGCTCATTCCATTCATTACTTTCTAGCCATTCCAGCAATGGGCCTTCAATTTGGTGGGTTAGATTCATCCTTCATCATCGAATGGACAAAAGTTCATCATAACGACCACAAATTATTTCACCAAGTGGGTAGAGGCAGTACCTCTCACCGTAGAAAATGGAAAATTTGTGGCAATGTTCATACTCAATTACATCACCTGTAGGTATAGTGTACCTTCTTCTATAATCATTGATAATGGGGGGAAATTCAAGAAAAAGGATCTGAAGGAGCTATGTTCTAAGTTCAAAATCACTCAGCACTAGTCTTCCATATATTATCCCCAGGGTAATGGACAGGCAGAAGCATCAAACAAAGCGATCCTTAAAATCCTGCATTGCATAGTTCACAAATCTGGACGAGATTGGCATCTCCAGATCAATCCAGCTCTCTGGCCATATAAAATAGGTATACGAACACCGACATGGGACACCCCCTTTTCTTTGGTTTATGGAGCGGATGTTGTGCTACCTATTGAGGTTGAGATTCCTACTATGCGAGTCTCTCTAAAAGGCCTCATCACTGATGATGACAACATAATATCTCGGCTACAAGAGCTAGAACTACTAAATGAATGTCGGCAAGTGGTGTTCAATCACCTCAGAGCATATCAAAAATATATGTCTAAGAGCTATAACAAGAAGGTTCAACCAAGGGACTTCCAAGTGGGTGATCTCATTCTGAGAGCGAACCCTAAGAATCAACAACAACAGATCCAAAAGGGAAAATTTGAACCGAATTGGCTTAGTTCGTATATTGTCACTGCAGTATTTGGTTTTGGCACCTATCAACTCTCCACCACTGAAGGAGAGAAACTAAAGGAGCCAATCAATGCTCTTCATCTAAAATGGTTCTACAGCCAAGACGTCATCAGAATGCTCATGTACATAGTAAAATCCTAAAAAAATCCTAAAAATTGCAATATGTCCTGCAAAAATTCAAAAAAAAAATGGAAGTGTACTACCTGGTGGATGAAGTTTCTCATTCACAAATTTTTCTAGTCTTACAAGAAAAGAGAGTCATGGGAATAGTTGTCTTCTTCTCTTCCCCCAAAATCCATCTGGATAAGCTTTTGTATACCTTGTCACGAGGGCACATGGCTTGTGTTGGCTCTAGTTTGATGAGATTTCCCATGGTTCTGCAACTATATCTACCTATTCCAAAAATCTATGCTATATTAGAAAATACCCAAAAAAATAAAAAATACAAAAATACAAAAATACAAAAAAAAATTGAAAAAAAAAAGAAAAAAGTACTATTGATGAAAACCTAGAAAACAGGCGTCATAGTAGCAAAAAATTTTTTTTGCTAACAAGGTGAAAACTTGGTAAATAGGCACCTCTTGTTCCACAAAGCTATATCTATTGCAACATCACTTGGCTTTGTATAGTTGCTTTCCTACTTTCCTGCTTTCGTTTGCTCATGCACATGCTCTTAGTTACCTTTGAGATGCTATATTCCATGGATTGAAATTGGTCGTACTCTAGGGGAAACCTTCCTAGTCTAGGGTGCACTATCCTATTACTTTTCAAGATCTCTCTCATGTTAGTCACCAGTGGTTCTCACTGTGTCTTCCTGCTGATGCCTAGCTAGTACTAAGATCTCTTAACTCGAGAATCTCTCTTGCATCAGTCACTAGTGCTTCTCACTGCGTTCGTCTGCTGTCGCCATATTGATGAGATTTTCTCGTAAATGACGTATATCTACATTTTGACATCAATCCATTGAAGTTGGAATTGTACGCAACACTCCATCTATCATTTCTTAGTCTTGACAATCCTTTGCTTTAGTTTATACATATCTTTCAATCACATTTGTGACACTTTGGGTCTTCTGAGAACCCTCCTAACTTGAAACCGATCCAACGTCATAACCAGGGGGAAATCAAATCAACTATGTCCTCGCAGTAGGATTCAATTTAGTCATCGTTATTTTCTACTAGGGGCATAGGTCCCCAATCAGATCACATATTTAGATTACACCAGAGTCATTAATCTTGTCATTTATGAAGGACACCTCTCTACTAACACAAATAGGTGTTTCTCAACACCACAATCAACAGTTTTTCTTAACAGTATCTTTGGACACATTGTATATTGCAAACGTAAACAACATATCGATAGCAATAAAAAACAAAGCACTCATAAGCACAACGATGTTTCTCAACACCCCTATACATGTACACATCTGAAAACTTTGAAACTGGCTGAAGTATGCTGAACTTCTATTTGTATGCTATCTATTTTCATTGATTTTCATTAATCTTTTCTTTGTCTACTTCTTGTTAGATTGGTCCCGATGATCCAGAAACATCCAATAAACAAGGTGTATGTTATAAGAGCTCCTGCATTAAGGCAGAAAATCCTCACATCCCTCGATCCTATTTATTTATATGTTGACGTGAGGTTGGTACTATCTCCTTGATTGTTATTTATCTGCTTGTTTACAGAAGATCGCACTCGTGGTTATCTTGGCTTTGAATGCCTCGATACTGGTGTACTCTTGCAACATCAACTAGAAACAAAATTTAGGTCATCTCAGCTATTGTGACTCGATGCTTACGTTGGTTTCTCATATCTTATTTGATGAAAGTCATATTCATATTCTTATGGTTGCAGTGGCACCAATAAGGATTGTATCGACTCTGATGTCCCAAAAAATGCTCTGTGATGAAAACTATTCCATGGGTCCAACAAGCACGTCTTAGGGATTGCATCTAGCATAGGATTATACTTTAATTCTAGACATTGTTTTGATGGTCACTTCATTGTTTTCTCCTGGATTTGTACGATGAGAGATTCTTATTCAACATTCTGGCTTCATAACAACTGCACAAGTGTTCAATCCTCGCTCTTGATCTTCAAAAGTTCTTTTAGTTAGCATTTGTCATACATCGTGACATCCTACATGAGATGTTAGTACCATATACATTGCATTTACGTATCTCCATTCACAAGTGCATTAATATAAATCATCTACATACATACACATCTACGTCTACATATCCATGTCATAAAATCAAAACATGTGCATCTCATACATATTCATAAAATCAAAACATGTGCATTTCATACATATTCTTGCATACATTTTCATACATCTAATCATATAGCATACATATCATAATGTACAACATGACAAAGTGCAATGATACCAAAAGTAGAGCTCATATATATCCTGAATGTTGATACAAAATGAGTGCTACTCGAGCACAATCTATCTCAAAAATTCTATAATACAAAGATGCCAACGCATCAGATACATCGTTTGACACAATATGCAAAGATCAATCAAAAGTGCCAAATCTAGATCTGGCCCTCTCCCTCATCACCCAGAGGAGGTGGAGGAGGAGGCATATCTGGATTATGTGGTACCTATGCGCCATCTGAAGCTCTGGCATACGTTGAGAATCTTGGCACATGCTCTACTCCATCAGGAACTACACCAACATATGCTGCATAATAGTAGGCTTCTCAGGAGGATTGATGTCATGTCTCGTCTTGAGATCTCTCCAACTGCTCTCAAACCTCTTGTAGCTCTCAATCTCTGTCAGCGAGTCATGCATCTCAGTCTTCCAGCTGTATCTCTAGGCCCCCAAGTTGTCGATGCATAGTCTAGACTCTCTCTAGATCTCCACAGGGCATCCTACGTCTGTGCCATTAGGTCACCTAGCACTGGATCCTATGCATGCTTCTCCTGCTGCTCCTGCTCTGCCTTCTTGGCTGTCTGCTCCTTTGTCCTCCGTCTGGAGTGCCTCTCCTATGGCCCAATGCTGCCAACACTGGGATCGATCCTCATATTCCGAGGAGGGATGTCAACCTATGTAATACATGGCTGCAGCCCTTGATGTGGAGGCGGTTGTAGTCCTTGTTGTGATGGTGGTTGTGGCACCTATGCTAGTGCTCCCATCCCTAATGGAATTGTGAATCGGGGGAATAGATGGCTAGAAAAATACTCTTTGTATGCTAGCGTCATGCCACCATCCATCACCTCAGCCATGTAATCCCAGTGAGTCAATGCTACTCCCCGTGCACCTACCATACTGTGACCTGGATCTAGGCATGTTGACCACCCCTTCTTCACCTCATCAACAAAGCGAGCGTATGAATAATATTCTTGTGAAATATCTTGTGGTCGGCCAAACTCCCACCACACCCGTTTCAAAGGAAACCTCTCAATCACTGCAATCGAGCGACCAATCAGTGGACATGAATAGAACATGTATTCGAGCTGGCCTCGAGCATCATCCCATGCCTTGGTCTCTCTCCAAGGTCGCCATACTACTACTACTAAGTCATCTAGCTATGACCACCACTACTCGATCTTACCCAACGTGGGTTGGGTCATATGACCTCTGTATATGCAGATATAAGGCTCATGAGGCTGCCTCATATCATCACAAATTGGCATGGCGATAGGCACGTGCTCCCATGACCACACCTATAGTATGAATACACCCACGGTCATGCTCTTCGCCTCCTTGTAGGCCATCTTGTGCATCTTGTGGTACATATGGGCCAACATACACTAACCCCACCCATACTGCACTGGCTCCTCCAGCATCCGCTGTAACAGCCTACCCCAGTTACACTCCAAACCATGCTGACCATAGTTTGACATCAAGTAACACCCCTGGAATGCTGCTAATACCATGACCAATTGGTGCGTCGGCCCGTACTCTCTGATGAGCTCCTCCCATAGGATAGCTCTGCCCCTGACAAGATCAACCTGTAATATATTCCTGAGTGTCATCATCCCTGCCTGTGGCTATATGTCATACTTGATCCATGGACCATGTAATAGGATCCTGAGTATCCTGTATATATCCTCCGGGGTGACTATCAGCTTGCCTTGTGGAAGGTGGAAGGTGTTCGAATCTGGTTGGAAATGCTCCACCAAGGCTCCTAAAAACCTGTGATTCACCCAAATGTCAGGTACCTCACGGAAGTGTGATAATCCAAGTGCATCGATGTGGGAAAGCTCTACATCATTTAACTATCTAACTAGCCCACTGATGGCTAGATGATGCAATCTGAAAGCAATATCCATAAACTCAACTTACAAAACAATCGAACAATAACGCATGATCAGTACTCAGCTAATGACGATAATTAATGCAAAATAGAGAACTGAAGCTACACAAACATCCTAAACAGGGCTATAAAGCTGAATAATACACTAACAAACTTCAACACGATTCACTAAAACTCAAAATTGCTCTTCTTTCCCATGCAAAAAAGAAGCATTTGTGCTAAACTTCGCACGAAGAAGTACATCACTGGGCGTGAAGATTCACTATTGCGCAAAGTTTTACGAAAGCATGCGTGAGAAAACCCTCTTTCTAAGGGTTTCTCATGTGACACATGGGTGACCTATTGTGTGATGTTATTTGAAGGTCCCCGCAAATAAATGCTTTTCAGCATTTTCTCGCACGAACTTTTGCATCGTCGGGCATGAAGAAACTAGTTCTTCATGCGAGAACCCACAGTTCAAACTTCAAAACATGTTAAAAAATGATGAAAAATTCTACAAAATGTGACAAAATTCAATCAATAGAGAGGCACTCAATCACTTACCGGTACCCCATATGTCGTTGGTCAACTGTAATGCCTGGATCGCACGAAATGGTGATAACTGACAAGGGCCACCATTTTCGCTCAGAGCTCCTCGAGCAAAAGTCAAATGTGCAAATGAATTGAAAAAGACTATTTTGGCCTATATATAGGTTTTTCCCTAATTTTCAAAATTTCTCTGTTTTGCGTGAAAATTGCACCCTTAGCTAAATCGACCGCTCTAGATCCATTTTTGAGATCGAAATCGAAATTGAAATCTGACACTTCTATATAGCTCAAAATCACATTTTAAATTTTTGGAACCAACGTGATCAGACACTTTTGCAGTCAACTCTCTGACGTCGCTTTCTTGTCACAATCGTATCCAAGCAACACTTTCTCAAATCTTTGAAATTTTCATTAAAAATCAACTTTGGTCAACCCTGGTCAAACTTGGTCAACTAGACCTTGAAATCACTTCTGAATCTTCCAGAATCTTTCGTAACCTGTTCTAAGTTCTTCTCGACCTTCGCTTCAACATCTATCTGCAACTTATTGCTTTCAATCACCATTATGACGTTTCATCTTTCCATTTCACTCCCAAGGGGGCAGGATGATTACATCATTTAATCACTTTGAATCTATTTTTAACAAATCTGATATGATTTTGAAAATTCCTCGTTGCTAGGGGTATCTCATCACTTGGGGCATGTCTAATTTTTGTACTTCACAGTCAAAACTAGGTATTCCACAATTTTGAATCACCAGGGGCATCTCGGTTCCTTACATCTTGTCATCTCATCTATTAGGTATTTGTGCAATCTAACTCATATCCCTGAGGATCAAGCTTCATTCTAGAGATGGTTCTCAAAATCTCATCTATTAGGTATTTGAGCAATCTAACTTGAATCCCTAAGGATCAAGCTTTGTTCTGGAGATGGTTCTCGAAATCTCATTATTAGGTATCGGGGCAATCTAACCCAGATTCCTGAGAGTGACGCTTCGTTCAAGAGATGACCCTTGAAAGTTCTCTTAACTGGCATCTGGGTAGTCTAACCTAGATCTCGAGGGACTAAGCTTCATTCGGGAGATAGTCCTAAAAATCTCTATTGACTATATTTCAATGAACAGGTATCAGGGCAATCTAACCCTGACTCCTGAAGATTGAGCCTCATTCTAGGGACACTCTTTTGAAAGGTAATAATCTATTAGGTATTTGGGCAATCTAACCTGGATTTTTTAGAGTCAAGCTTTATTTTGGAGATGATTCTGAAACTCAATCTAATCGGTGTCTGGGTGATCAACCTAGATTTCAGAGAATCAAGCTTCATTCTGGAGATGATTCTGAAACTTGACTTAATCGAAGTCTCGACAATCTAAACTAGACTTCAGAGAGTTAAGCTCCATTCTAGAGATGGCTCTGAAACCTTCATCAATCGACCTTTACATCATCAATTCTCGAAATCAATCTCAACTATTCTTCTATTCTTCAAACATCAGACTATTCTTTGAATCAATGCGCTACTCGTACATCAATTCAAAGAAGGGAAAAATGAAATACCCCAAAATTGGCATCTTTCAACCCTAACCAATTTTGTTGTATTTATCAACTTTCTGAATCATCAAATTCCTATGGTACTAGGCAATCCCAATTTTCAACTGACTCTACTTGACCTAAGTGTCAAATGCAGAAAGCTTTAAATATGCATTAATCACATACTATATTTAATTCCTAAATATCAATTACAATTGGCTAAATAAATCCTATGATCGAATTAATTTAATTACAAAGTCCTAGCACTTTAATTAAATTAAATTCACCCTTTTAGCTAAAATACATAAAAAAGAATCAAATAAAATTTGATTATTAAATTAATATTCTCATTTCAATAATTGAATTTAATTATTCAAATAATTGAGAAAGTACATTTATTAGGTCATATTTCATTTATTTAATCAAATAATCCCTCCAAAATCCTCACTTTAGTTCAGAAATGGAAACTCTGAGTTAACTGTAATTCAAAAGTGCAACAAACCAGTTAACTGCTTCATTCACTCCAAAAGCCAATAATTGACTGTCTCTCTCAAGGAAACTTACCATTATGAACTAGCCTCTCATTCAATCTCCACCATTCATCCCATTCAATCTCAACCGTCGATTGATTTTGGGATTCTAGAAAAGAACCCTCTTGTCTCTCATTCAGGGGAAGAATGCATATTTTTGGAGTATCAAATTGCTACTGGATTGTTAGCTCAAATTTGTGTGCATTCAAGCTTTCATTGTCCTCATTATTATTGCAATAGATTAATATCATTCAATATATTAATCATGCATAGCTTAGTTTCTTTCAAATATTCTTAGCTTAATCTCATCTTCCATTTCTAGATTAATCTCACATATCCATTTCTAGATTAAATATTGCATTTGCATTCTAGATTAAACCCTCCATTCTTAGATTGGTCTCGGTTGTTGGACTCTGAAATTTTGAGAGATGCTCAAAACCCCATCTAGATAGGAGGCAACAGGTTGGCTCATCCAGGCATGCAGGATGGATAAATTTATATTCATTCCTGTATGTGACTGGTGAATAAGGACCATGTTGAAGTGTATGGATAGATAAAAGGCCCACATTTAACATATGCACTTATCAAATCCAAAACCAAGATAAAAAGAAGCATCACTCACAAAGAGAGATGACCAACTATCCTAGTAAGGTTTTTGACTTACTATGGGCCCTGAAGAGAAAAATATAAAAGATAGAATTTATAGTCCAGCAAGGTATGTTATGTTAGTCAACCGTTTGAGAAAGGATAACCAAGCAAAGCATAGTTCACTGGGAAATCTGCCAAAAGAGGAGAAATCCTTAAGGAAAGCATTGTCTTTGTTAAGAGATCAAGAAAAGAGACTGGTCCTAAGGAAATTATAGTCTCTAAAGGCATCTATAAAAGGAGGACTCGATCCTTAAGGAAATAATTGTCTGCAAAAAGGATCTAGTGAATGATGCACATGGAATGTAATGTAGTGTAAGGATAAACCTAAGGAAAACCTTGTCTCCTTAGTCATCTACATAAGGGATTACATATAATCATTATGTATGTGTGCAAAAATATGAAATAAGGAGTAGAGTGTATGCCCCCATGTTACAATGATTGAAAATGTCTTAATAGGATCAAGGCTTTAACAAACCATACATGCACCCACAAGAGACATTTCCACTATGAGATGCCTCCAATCAAGGACAAACCAAGGGAAATGAAACACATGAAAAAAAAAGGAGCATAAAATGGATCTACTCACTCTAGGTTCAATATTATCATATGATAACTCATGTATATCATAGCTATATCAAAATGAATTGATATCATCCCCCAAAGGTAGAAGAACTATGAGCACAATGGAATAAGATCACATAACAGATATGAAAAAGAGTCTTTTTGGGCTGGCATTACTGAGACCAAAAAAATATTTTCTACTACTTTGCATCATCCCTAATTAGACAACACAAAAGAACATTTACGAAAAATAGCACATGTACGACATAAAATGTATACGACATATAAAAGAAATGTGATACTGTACATATAAAGGAGGGAAATGGTATCTAAAGTGTATGCAAGATAATTGTCCACCCTCTTTCTTAATGCACACTCGGAAGGAAGAGGACCCAATAGGCTTAAGTAGGAATTAAGCGCTAAGTGAGTGCAATGATCCTTAATTTTTTATGATTAAGAATGAGATAGATTTGACAAATTAATATAATGATGCAAGATAAATGACTAAAATGCGCTAAATTAAGGAGTTTTGGAAAAAAGACTGACAAAAATAGAAAAGAACCTACAATTATAAAAAATGGAAACCGTACCAACCTGATATCTAAATTTGAGGTAGTTCTAGGTGGGAAAAAATGTCCTGGTGTTCTATTCCACGGAACAAGAAGCCTGAGGCATTTTGTTCCCTAGTAATCTGCCTATAATTTTGACTGATAGTCTCGTAGGTCCCGACCTTTCTGGATTTGTTTCGATAGATGCACTACCTGTAGCTACACACAAAAAATAGGGAAAAAATTTGTGGAAGGGGGTTTACCCTTATCAAATCATTGTTTAGGAATCAAATTTGAAAATGAAATAAGATTGCATAAAGGAAAGCAAATCTAAAGGTAAATATTAGATCTACGTTGCCAATACCTTCATGAATGGATATTGAGATCACACATATTCATGAAGATGCTTGAATTTCACTTGTATTGAAGTTGTTAGCTTTGAAATATAGAATGGAATCAAGAATTAATTCAAAAATGTATGGAGCTATGAATGCCATTCCTAGATCTTCAATGTTGTTATGTTCGATTGAACACTTACTATAGAGGAAGAATGCATGAGAAAGGATAGAGAATTTTATTTCTTGCTTGAGAGATCCTCTAATGGGCCACCATGGGAGAGAAGCTTGATTCAATGGAGAAGATTGCCTTAAAATTGCTTTGGATGATTGGGGAGAGACTAGACCTTGGATGCTTTCCTTGAAATCTTAAATTTGCTTGAATTGCTTGAATGCTTGAATGCAAAATCTTGAATGTGAAATCATATCCTTGCTTTTGATTCTTGATCTTAGTTGTGGCTACAAAAATGAGGAGAGATAGGGTGTTTATATACCTCATCACATATTTCAGAATTCAAAAGTAAGGTAGGCTGACCATGGGATCCAATCTCCCACTTAAACATTGTAACAAGGCTCTGATTTACATTTGGTCCCATTCCTCGAGGAACAAAATGCCTTGGGCATTTTTTACCTAGGAACAAAAAAGTATGGGGCACTTTGTTCCTAGGAAAAAGCACCAAAATTCAAATGGGAAGTTGGGAAGATAAGGTAGATGTCAAATCAAAATGAAATAGGTAGTTTGATCAAGCATGTCAAACATGAATTCTAAAAATTACTAAATGGGTTCTAAATGAGCATCGAAATATGGGTGCCAACTTTTAAGGATGGTACATTTAGCCTCCACTTTAGTGGGAGTATGAAATAAACTCATACATACAATAAAGTAGGTCAATGTATTGGAAGAATTTCATCAAGGTTAAGGAAATACCAAGTCTCCAAGTGACTTAGGTCTCCATCAAATCCAAAACCATGATGAAAAAGGAAACACTTGAAAAAGAGAGAAAGAAAGAGAGAAAGACAAAGAGACATGACCAAATAGCCTAGTAAGGTATTACCTTATTAACCATCATGCAAAGGTAAAATGTTGCAAATGATGGAATTGTTAGTCTAGCAAGCTATGAGATGCTAGTCAACCCATCAAAAGGGATCATTCCTTAAGGAAAGCTTGTCTCTATTAAGGGGTTAAAAAAGAAGCGGTTAGTCAAAGGACCAAACGAAAGTGGTTAATCAAGGTACCAAATGAAAAAAGGAAGGACCAATCCTAGGATCCATTAAATAATGCATAGGGCATAATAATGTAAATATGAACACAAGGAAAACATTGTCTCCTTATCCATATACATAAGAATATTGCATTAATCATTGTGTGTGTGTGTGTGCAAAATGTGAAAATAGGAGCAGAGTGTATGCCCCCACATTAAAGTGATTGCAAATGCCTTAACGAGAGAAATGGCTTTAACAGAGAATACATGCACCCTTAAAAAACATTTCCACTACGAGATGCTCCCAAGAAAAGACAAACCAAGGGAAATGAACACATGACAAAAGAGAGCACAAATGGAATATACTAACTCTGAGGTCTATACGATCATATGATAACTCATGTATATAAAAATTACATCAAAATGAATTGCCTTCATCCCCCAAAGGTAGTAGAACTAGAAGTAGAATGGAAGAATGACACATAAGTGTGTGTGGTAAATGTGCTCTTCAACCTGGAAACACCAAACACTCAGTAAACCATTAACTCAAGGGTTAGTGATCAATCAAAAAAAACATGACATTATGAAACTAGCCTAAAAAGTGGCTTATTGATTTCTAGGTGAAGCAAGTGTGATTCTCAATGGATGATCATTAGTTGACATTCAGAATCAATGACTAAGAAAACTCCAAAATGGAAGATTCAAGAGATAGGCATGATGTATGAACTTGCATACTTTTCCCTTAAAAGCATGGAGATGAGATGCATGAGTGCAAATAAGCTAAATGCATTCTAAACACGAGCTAATGTAAGAAAGATACAACAACATACTGAGGAAATGAAACTAGAATTCCATCTAATAGAAAAATGTACAACACTAAGATACCATGAAAATGCATTCTAAAACGTGATCAAAACCTAGAATCAAAATAACTTTACGATGTTACTTCTAAAAAATTTCCTCTCTTTGAGAAAGGAGAGATGTCCCTTTTATAGGAATTCCCTCAAAATGGATGGTCAAGATTTAGCCATGAAGGGCAGTTGAGATGCAATTCTCTTCAATCCATATGAGCTTGATTCGGGTGGAAGATCATTGATTGGTCAACCTTGTGCTTGTTTGGGGGAGAATGAGACAAATTTGGTAATTATCCCCTTTTAATTGCTTTTATTTTAATTTTATGTGCTCACACATGTGTGAGGATGTGTTAAGGGGTTCTTTTAATTATAAGTGTTTAGGACTTTTAATTAATCCCTATAGTTCCAAGCAATTAAATGATTTGAACTTTGATTAAGGATTTGATTCAACAAGTTTATTCAATTATGCAAGAAAGTTTGATTAAATACTTACATAATTAAGGTCTAGCAATAAATGCCTTTGATTTAGGATTTTTAAGGCCAATTAATCGAATTAGGGGCTATGAGTTTACTAGACCATTTTTTGGTGATTACAATAAGAGATACAAAGAAGAGTCTTTTTGGGCCAATATTACAGAGACCAAAAAGAATGGTAGCTTACCATTTTGCATCATCCCCAACCAGACAACACAAAGGCACATTTATGAAAGGAGTGCATGCGTGACATAACATGTATATGACATATAGAAGAAATGAGATACAAATAGAGGAATGCCACAAAAGATTGATTCCAATATCAGCCTTGTGCCAATGTAGCAACAAGGATCTTTAAAGAAATATAAACACAACATATGACAAGTAGCACATCACACGAGAAATATATTACAATAGGAAAACATAAAGAATCCATTGTACAAGAGGAGATAATCAAGCATATCGCATGTCGCCCCATCTCGGTCTGTATCATTTAGGAAAGGTGAGAAATACGTAAGAGGAGAAACATCAAGAATGATAAATGGAACAATAGCAGGCTCCAAATAAATACCATGCTCTAAGGATGAGTCACTTTGTTTGTCACTAGGATCAACAGATATTTATTTTGCAAATCTAGCTAGTAAATCATGATTATTATTAATAAGATCATACATATCATCAGAATCACTAGCATGAGCATTATTTTCATTAGAAACATTGAAATTATCATAAAAAATATCTTCTTCATCCAAATTAATAAAAATAGGATCTCTAATCCGAATAAAATCATCATGTTTGTTCAATTTCATCTTTTAGAGATTAACTTCCTCACTTGGACTATGCATAGGATGATCAAAGGGCATCAAAGCATCAATAGGTGTCCTATGGGAGGAAAGGTTTTGGGAAGCACGTGCATTGGATCTAGCACTATATTTATGGAGATGATCATGAGAACAACAGTTACATTTATTTTTGTTTGATATTTCGTTTGGTTTAGGATCAATCAACGTCAGGTCCTTTTCTTCTTTAGGAGGAAGAACTAAAGGCACCACACTAGGTTGAGAGATAGAAACTACGAATCATTTATAGGATATAAGAGGTGGAATTGAAGCATAAATAGGAGGTGTAGGAATAAGTCAAGGTCCATGACAAGGAGATGGAACTATAAGAGAGGAATTCCTAAATTCACAAATCTTCTTAATAATTAAGGTCAAAGTTCCCTCAAGTAGCTAAAGGTTGATGGAGACAATGGTTAATCTTGATTATTTCTCCATCATGGGGAAATTTTAGAAACTTATGGATAGGAGAGACTATAGCTTTAATGGAAGTGAGCCAAGGAAGACCAAGTCTAACTTGAAACTGATCGGAAGTTGGGATGAAAACAAAGGTGACATCTAAGGTTTTCTTACCAAATTCTACAGGAAGAGTAATGGAATCATGGGTAGGAGAAGTGAAGTCATTGAACATTTTGATCATCAAATTAGATTTGACATAAAAATATTTCTGGATCTATCTAGTGTCAATATGTTCTTCATTTATAAAATTTACCATGCAAGTAGGATCTATAAGGACTCCATGGGAAGGAAGACCACTAATCTTTGCAACTATGTAAAGAGGACCATCAGGTGCCCTAATAGTCTCACTAGGATCAAAGGTAATGCAAAGATCAAGTTTGGGTCTAGATTGATCAATAAAGTTCACAATATTGTTGGCCTAGGTACTCTTAGTGTTATAGGTAACAATGGTAGGACCATCAACAACATGGGTAGATGAAGAAGGAATGTAAGGGATAGAATCAATAGTATTGGTTGAATTTGAAGGTAAATGGTTGGCATAGATTTCCAAGTTCTAGTTAGGAATGATAAAAGATTTGTTTCTTTGATCATTAAAACCATCAACAAATATAGAATTAGATTCAATAAGGACTTGAATAATAGTTTTCAAATGGTAACACTTCTCACTATCATGACTAGCTTGATGATTATATTGGAAAAAAGATTTGGGACCAAAGTTCTTGTTTTTTTTGGAAGGATCAATTGTCTTAATGGGAGGAAGTGTTAAGACATTGGCATTAATCAATTTCAACATCACATTATGTAAATATTTAGAAAGAGGTGTAAAATTATGAGAAGGTTTAAAATAAGATGACAAAGGAGCCACACCTTTAGATGTTGTTGTCACTTGCTCATCAAAATTGTTTGATGAATTATTGGTCTTGATGAAGCCTTTTGAATTTTGAAACTTCTAAAAAAGTTGTGATGTGGCATCACTCTTATCAATGAGAGCCATTGGAGTGGTACTCTCAAATTGAATCACTTGGAGATGATAATTATTAAGCATTGAACATAATTGAGTAAAAGAAGATAATTCAAAAAGAAAGACCTTATCCCTAACATTTTTTTTGTAAATTATCAATGAAAATACATTGAATATCAACAGCAGGCACATGATAATTAACCTGAGAATGCAAATGTTTAAATCTACCAATGAAATCAATCATTTTTTCTTTAATACCTTATTTATAATGCATTAAATCAATCAAAGAAAATCTTAGCACCAATATTGTTTTGAAATTGTTGGATAAAAGCATTAGAAATTTTTTGGAAAGAATCAATGGAATAAGGAGGCAAAGAACAATACTATAACAAGGTCTTATCTCAGAAGGTTCTAGTAAATAGATTAGTCATGAACCTATGGTCACGAGAAAAGTCACTACACAATGTTTGAAATGTATTAACACGAGTCAAGGGATCACCTTTATCATTGTAAGTCTCTAAATGTGGTATTTAAATGTATTGAGGAATAGCAATATGAATGGTATCCAAGGACAAAGGGCTAGAAATGTCATAAGTAGGGATCTTAAACTTGGATTGGTTCATAAAAGCAATTTACATTGTTGCAAGGGTGAAATATTTTGAGCAAGGCTATTGATAGTGGACTCGGTAGAAAGGTTAGAATGAGACATGTGAAATGTTAGGACCATTATGAGAAATGGAAGGAACATTGGAATAGGAAAATGGAACATTATTGTAAGTAGGCATGGATTAAGGTTGTGAAACACATGGAACACTTAAAGGTGGAGGAACAATAGGATTAGGAATGCTTCATGGATTAACATGAATAGGATTAGTTTTTGAAACAAATTTAGTCATGAGAGGTGGAACATAAGTGGAAATAATAGGTATTGAAGTAGGAATGGGAATTGATGTCTCAACACTAACATGAGGTTGAGTGTAACCTAGATCTTGAGCATAATCCTTAAGAGGTTTAAAATTACTATAACAAGGTGTGATATAGTTCTCAAGAAATTAATTTCATGCTCATCGTTATGAATCAACTACCTTAAACCTTCAATTAAAGAAATAGCTTCTGTATTAGGTTTTCTTGACTTAACCATTGTTCAAATTTATCAAAGTCACGGGAAAAATTTTGCACTTGGGTAGGAGGAACTCTTAAAGGCTCATATTCACCATGAGAAGAATGGAAAGAAGGGTTCTCAACCATAATAGGGATGTCATTAGTGGACATATGTGTCTCATCATGATTCCTAGGAAATAAAGAGGACTCGCGATCAAAGGAACCCATATGTATACAAATTCTCCTAACAAGAATACTATAGGTAGGACTCAATGTTATGACACTCATGCACAACATAAGAAAGAGCAAATAGATCTAGAAAGTACAAATACCAAAGAGATATGCAAACATTCATTAAACTTAGGCAATGTTGATTAAATTACACATAAAATGTAATGAATAACACATCTAACTATGAAATGAAAAGTGAGGATCTAATGCATATAAAGGGAGATCTAACAACATAATCAAAATGGAAATGGCATGCGTCGGGTTAACCAAAAATGTACATAAAATGAGGGAGATGGTATCTAAGGTGTATGGAAGATAATTGTCCACCCTCTTTCTTAATGCACTCTTGGAAGGAAGATGATGCAATAGGCTCAAGTAGGACTTAAGTGCTAAGTGAGTTCAATTATCCTTTGTTTGTTATGATTAATAATGAAATAAATTTGACAAATTAATATAATTATGCAATATGAATGATTAAAATGCTATAAATTAAGTATTTTTGAGAAAAATACAGAATGGCAGTAACAAATAGGAACCTACAATTAGCATAAATGGAAATTCAAAAACTGTACCAACTTGATATCCAAATCTAAGGTTGTTCTAGGTGGAACAAAAATCCTTGGGTGTTCTATTCTAGGGAACAAGAAAGCTGAGGCATTTTGTTCCTTATGAATCTTCCTAGAATTTTGACTGGCAGTCCTACAGGTCTCGACCTTTCTGCACCTATTATGACAGTTGCACTACCTATACCTACACATAAAAATAAAGGAAAAAGGTTGTGGGAAGGGGTTTCCCTTGGTCAAATCCCTATTTAAAAATCAACATTTAAAATAAAATAAAATCTCTTAAAGGAAAGTAAATCTAAACACAAATATTAGATCTACCTTGTCAATACCTTCATGAACGGATATTGAGATCACACATATTCATGAAGATGATTGAATATCACTTGTATTTAAGTTGTTGGCTTTGAAATGTATAATGGAATCAAGGATTTATTCACAAATTAATGGATCTATGAATGCCACCCCTATATCTTAAAAGTTGTTATGCTCAATTGAACACTCGCTATGGAGGAAGAATGAATGAGAATGGATAAAGGATCTTCTTTCTTGCTTGAGAACTCTTCTACTTGGTCATCATATAATATAAGCTTTCTTCAATAGAGAACATTGTCTTGAAATATCCTTGGATGCTTAGAGAGAGACTATATCTTATATGCTTGCCTTGAAATCTTGATTTTGATCGATTGTTTGAATACTTAAATGAAAAATCTTGAATGCAAAATCATATCCTTGATTTTGCTTCTTGATCTTAGTTGTGGTTAGCAAAATGAGGAGAGATATGGTGTTTATATACCTCAGCATATATTTTTGGATTCAAAGATAAGCAAGGTTGACCACAAGATCCAATTTCCCATTGAGACATTGCAACAAGGCCCCGATTCAAATTTTGGCCTATTCCTCAAAGAACAAAACACCTTGGGCATTTTGTTCCTAGGAACAAAAATCCTGGGTGTTTTTTCCTAGGAAAAAGCACCTAAATTCAAATGGAAAACCAAAAAGATAGGGTAGATTCCAGATCATGAAGAAATGGGTAGTTGGATCCAGCATAGTGGACATGAAATCTCATAATTGCCAAAAAGGGGCCTAATTGAGCATCCAAATATGGGTGCTATTTTTTTAGCATAGTACAGATACAAATAGAGGAATATCACAACAAGTAAATTATTTTATCACCTTGCTCCAATAGAAAAATAATGACCCTTTAAATAAATCTTAAAAACCACATATAGAAAGCAACACATCATGGAGAAAGCACATCACAAACAAACAAACACACAAAAGAATCCACTGCACAAAAAGAGATAGTTAAGCATATCGTCTTCCCTCCCATCCCAGTCTATATTTTTTAGTGAAGGCGGGCAGCACGCGAGAGGAAAAATGTTGAGCATGACATATGTAGCTATCACAAGTTCCAAACAAGGACCATTCTCTAATGATGAGTCACTTTGTTTGTCACTAGGAGCAAGAGATAATTATTTTACAAATCTTTTTGGTAAATCATGATTAACATCAATGAGCTCATACATATCATCAAAATCACTAGCATGAACATCTTTTTCAATTAAAATATTGAGATCATCATCATCAAGAGTATCTTATTCATCCAAATTAATCCCAAGAGAATCTCTAATACAAATAGAATTGTCATGTTTATGTAATTTCATCTTTTTGAGATTAATTTCCTCGCTTGGGCTATGCATAGGTTGGTCAAAGGGAATCGAGGAATCAATAGGTGTCTTAGGGGAGGAAATATTTTGGGAAGAAAACTCACAGATTCTAGCATGACATCTATTGTGGTGATCACATGCACTTTTGAAATTTAAGCTGGTTTAGGATCAATCAACATTGAGTCATTTTCTCCCTTGGGGAGAAGAATGAAAGAAACCAAAGTAGGTTGAGGGAAATAATTTGCGTGACATTTGAAAGATATAGGAGTTGGGAATAAAATATAAATAGGAGGTTTGGAAGGTGTAGGAAGAAGTCCAATTCCAGGACAAGAAGATGGAACTATAGAATTGTTGAGCTCACAAATCTTTTTGGCTTTGAATTCTTGATAGCATAAGAAGAAATTATCTTTGCGGGGTTCAATTGGTTGATTCATGCTAGGCCAAAAGAATTCAAGGTCAAATTTCTCATGACTAGCTAAAGGCTGAGAGAGACTATGGTTAATCATGGTGATTTCTTTATCATGGGAAAATTTCAAACACTTATGGATAGGAGAGACTATAGCTTTCATGAAGTTTTTGAAACCGCTAATTTAAATTTCCCACTTTTAATATTTTAATATTTAACTTGCATATGGAAAATAATAATAAAGTGACCCCCTCATTTAATTTATTCATTAATATAAAGTCACTTTAATATTCTTATAACTCCATATGTTGGCACCCCATTTAGCATAAGAATTAGATATGTTGGGTGGATATTTTGCAACCAAAAGTTTTAAGGATCAATTGCAAAATAGTGGTTCCAACCACAGTATGTGAGACATAGTATCTCCTACTTCTAAGGGAAGGTTACCCATTCTCATTGCTATTGGAATCAACAAAACACTTAGCTACTTCTATTTATACTAAGCTGAATCAAGGCAAGACATTCATCCTATTACCTTATTTCAGAATAGATGTTACCATTACAATACGATCTATAATCAATGGTAAATTTCACTTACAAAGTATCTGTTGGAGCAATAATCCTAATAAATAGAAGATTAGATGTAAGAATAAACTTCAACATACCAACAAATTTTAGTAACTTAGGAATTCACAAAAGCTCAAATTTTTTCAATGACCCCTATATTGTTTACGGAAGGTGGATAGCACATGAGAGGAGAAACATCAAGCACGACATATGTAGCTATCACAAGTTCCAAACAAGGACCATTCTCTAATAATGAGTCACTTTGTTTGTTACTACGAGCAATAGATAATGTTTTTTGCAAATCTAGCTAGTAAATCATGATTAACATCAATGAGCTCATGCATATCATCAAAATCACTAGCATGATTATTTTCAATAAAAATATTGAGATCATAATAATCAAGAGTATATTATTCATCCAAATTAATCCCAAGAGAATATCAAATACAAATAGAATCATCATGTTTATGTAATTTCATCTTTTTGAGATTAATTTCCTCCCTTGGGTTATGCATAGGCTCGTGAAAGGGACTCAAGGCATCAATAGGTGCCTTAGGGGAGGAAGTATTTTGGGAAGAAAAATTATAATCTCTAGCATGACATCTATTATGACAATCACATGTACTTTTGAAATTTAAGGTGGTTTAGGATCAATCAACATTGAGTTATTTTCTCCCTTGGGGAGAAGAACAAAAGAAACCATACTAGGTTGAGGGATAAAATTTGCATGGAATTTGTAAGATATAGGAGGTGGGAATAAAATATAAATAGGAGGTGTGGAAGAAGTCCAAGTCCAGGACAAAAACATGGAACTATAGAATTGTTTAGCTCACAAATATTTTTGGCTTTGAATTCTTGATAGCATATGAAGAAATTATCTTTGCGAGGTTTAATTGGTTGAGTCATGCTAGGCCAAAAGAATTCAAGGTCAAATTTATCATGACTAGCTAAAGGCTGAGAGAGACTATGGTTAATCGTGATGATTTCTCCATCATGGGAAAATTTCAAACACTTATGGATAGGAGAGACTGTAGCTTTCATGAAGTTTTTGAAACCCCTAATTTAAATTTCTCACTTTTAATATTTTAATATTTAACTTGCATATGGAAAATAATAATAAAGTGACCCCCTCATTTAACTTATTCATTAATATAAAGTCACTTTAATATCCTTATAACTCCATATGTTGGCACCCCATTTAGCATAAGAATTAGCTATGTTGGGTGAATATTTTGCAACCAAAAGTTTTAAGGATGAATTGCAAAATAGTGGTTCCAACCACAGTATGTGAGACATAGTATCTCCTACTTCTAAGGGAAGGTTACCCATTCTCATTTCTATTTGAATCAACAAAACACTTAGCTAATTCTATGTACACTAAGCTAAATCAAGGCAATACATTCATCCTATCATCTTATTTCAAAATAGATGTTACCATTACAATACGATCTATAATCAATGGTACATTTCACTTACAAAGTATATGTTGGAGCAATAATCTTGATAACCAGAAGATTAGATGTAAAAATAACCTTCAACATACCAACAAATTTTAGTAACTTAGGAATTCACACATGAGCCCTTAGGATATTTTGAGTAAAAGATTGAAACACGTGTGTAGCTCAAAGTCTCCAAGACGTATTTTACCTTGCATGCAAAAACAAAGAAAGTGAAGTAGTAAAAGTATACAAACTATTTTATTTCTTGAGTGTTATATGCTATTCTAAAACTTGATAAGCAACTCAAAGTCTACAAGATCAAACCATAAAATCTACTATAACTTTAAACACAACTTGCACCTCAAAGTCTGTAAGATTGGGTTCAAATCCCTTTTTAGAAAATAGAACAACATTCACAACCAACTCCAAAAAATGTCATCACATGACACTTTGAATCAACACAAATTCTGTAAGAAAACTACCTCTTTTATTGATCTTAATATAAACGCAAAGTTTTAGAGTGCACACACAAATTGCTAGAGTTTTATTGCATTGCTAAAATATTCTTATTTATAATAAGCCCTCTTGTATTTGTAAAAGAGAGGTTGAGAGAAAATGTGAAAACTAACTACCTATTGTTGACTTATTCAACATTACAATCCTATGTAATGTGATTAAATGTAATGAGATTACGCTCAATTGCAATTTTTTTCTTTACATGTGATGTTACCATATGTAATTGTAACTTTATGATTTATATGTAACTCGTCAAAATTAAATTACAAAATGAATGATGAAATCTAAACTGTGTCTAAAAAGACATGACTCTTATTATATCATCCTCTATTAGAGAGGTCATCCCGTCGCTAGCTTGCTAGTGCTTGAAATCTTTAAATTTGTACATGGGTGAGAACATCTGTAAAAAATAGCCCTTTGACCTTTGCATTTGATGGCATCAATAAATCACTAATTTTCATTCTAACCCATGCCTGAAACATGGTCACGATCCCTCTTATTGATCTTCTAACACCTTCTTAGAATGAGTCTTGAAATCATTCTAGCATTTATGAAACTTGATTTTCATCTTTTTCTCAGGCATGATGGCTAGCTCTTTTAACGTTGGGTGAGAACCTATAGCACTAAGATGAAAAGACCAAAATAGCACAATGTCATAATGTGTTGACATTAGTTCCATATCTTTCTTCATGGAGCTCATACTTTGATTTTGAAACTTGGTAGATCACGTGTGCAAGTAAGACTTCAAACAAGATTGAAGTGAAGAAGTTTATTTTTGTGGGTCATGGTTGCAATTCGAGGATTTTGGAGTGCATTGCAAGTGAAGGCACAAGTGTAGTTCATCTTGTTAAAGTTTATGTAATTGGATCAAAAAGTTCCTATTACAAGGGAAAATAAAAAGATTTTAAGTGAAATCAGGATTTTCGGACACAACTGCACTTAAGATTGCATGTGTAACTACATGTGTAGTTGAACTTGAAATTGAGGCAAAAATCCCTAATTGTATTAAAATTTGCATTTTCAAGGGTAATCTTGGGTGTAATCAAGGTTTTCGGATATGATTGTGTATGAATACATGTAATAAAACATTCAGTACATGTGAAAATCCCTGAAAAGCTTGTGATAGGTATGGAGATTTCAGAGGTGGTTGCACATAGAATTACCTGTAATAGTTGATGCAATGGGTATCAAAAATCTTGACTTTGGAACAAAGTAGGTCTGAAACAAAATACAATGAGTGTTTTTTACTATGATTGTATGTTATTAATAACTAAGAGGGGGGGTGAATCAGTGGCCTCAAAAATTTATCCTTCAAACTTAACCACCAATCAATAAATCTTAGATTATTATGTCCCTACAAGATGCATGCCATTAAATACTAATAATGATTAACTGTCTGTCAGTTTTCTCTATCAATCCTTATTCTTTCTTGATTACCGATAAGCAATATAACTATTTACCGAAACTCAACAAATAAGCAGAGTATACCGATCAATCCAAAGTTAGTTATGTAAGATGCAAAACAGTAAAGAAATGAATCATACACACATAACACATGAATTTTAACATGGAAACCCTGTTAAGGGAAAAACCACTGGGATCGGTACCCTAAATTTTCACTCTTCTGAAGTGAGCCCTATTAGGAGCCAACCCTGTTAAAGGTTACAAACACACTATTAAGTGCAACCTTGTTAGAGGATTTTATACATAGAGGTTGTCACTTAGTAT
>MU228059.1:948699-958880 GCA_018584345.1 Thuja plicata | reverse complement strand
TCTCCTCCTTGCTTATTTTGGTGTTTGCTCCTAGTTCTTGTGCTAATTCATGGTAAATTCCCTACTCCTCGCTCTTGAGATAAACAATTTCCTGCAATTCTATACTTTGTTCTTTCTCATTTTAACACTCAGAAATTTTAAAAAACACAAAGAGAAATGATTCCAATGAATCTCAAGGAGATTTTGAAACAAGTAGAATAATATATACTCGAAGAACTCAAAGTTCTCAATGCTCGACGTTTTATAAATTGGAGTCTCTGTGCTCGGTATTTTTATGAACTGGAGTTTCATTCAATGAAATATTATGTGTTCAAGGTTAAAAACTCTGAACACATATAAACCCTGAACACATATAATATTACATGCAATATTAAATGTAAAGTGCTATAAAATTTCCACTGGCTAAAGAAAATAGAGTTTTTATGTGGCTAAAGGTATATATCACATGTAATGAAACATGTAACAACCTTAAAAAGGTCTAATAAAGGTAAAGTCGGGATTTTCACCTAAATTTGCATGTACAATAATGTGTAATGATCTTAAAAAGGTCTGACCATCTTGATTCTGGGAATTTAAAAACTAATGGCAATTAAAATGACATGTAATCATATATGCAATAAAGTTCAATACTCGTTTTAATATATCTGGGTTTTTAATAATATATTGTAGAATATGTTATATGTAATCTTGCAATTGAGTTTGAAAACATTTGACTCTTATAGGAAATAAAAATGACTTAAATAAAACCTATAAAAAATAATTGAAAAATAAAAGAAATGAATATGAAAAACACTAAACTTTGACGACAAAAAGACTCAAAAAAGAAAATGTTTATGAGTATAAACAAATTTTATTGGAAAAAACATCACTTAGAGTATATCATGAAATTTAATCAAAATTTCAATTAAATTTTGTGGGGTTGTCATTAATTTCACTAAAACAAAATTAATGACAACTGGCTCTTACTAGGCAATGTCTCTTGTTCATCCTTGGAAATGACAAGAAATGTAGAATCTAGTTCTCTAAGTGCCTTCTTGCATTTCATCGGGTTACGAAGTTTAGCATCGAAAACACAAAAATGACAAAAAGGATGACATGATTGACGCAAAGCAAAAATACTTAAAACAAAATACAAACTTGTGCAAGCGCACCTATTAAAAAGAGAAAAACCTACCTAATTTAAACTAGCCAGCAATGAAACCTTTCAGATGAAATGATTCACCGCCTCAGCAAAATAGTTACCTTTTTAAGCAGTTTGCAGTACCTTGCATGTTCACACGCAATTTTATATAGATGGACCATGAGAAATAGTCAAAAATTTGACGTAGAACTCCTTGGAAGAGATGAAAGAATTCACTTTCTTCTTTTGACAAAGCATATGTACTGCTGCCCCAAAAGTGGATCAAAGTAGTAAAATGAAAATCCAGCCACGTACATGGTTAAGAGCATGAAATACTCACACAGAAAAAATTAAGCTGACAACGTGATGAACAGGTGTTTGGAGGAAGCTCATAAATTAAAAAAATACATATAGAGAAATGATTCCAATGAATCTCAAGGAGATTTTGAATCAGGTGGAATAATATATACTCGAAGAACTAAGAGTTTTTTATGCTTGACGTTTTATAAATTGGAGTCTCCATGTTTGTTATTTTTATGAACTCAAGTTTTAGTCAATGAAATGTTGTGTTTGAGGTTAAAAACCCTAAACGCATATAATATTACATGCAAAGTGCTATAAAATTTCTGATGGCTAAAGAAAACAAATTTTTTATGCGATTAATGGTATATATCACATGTAATGACCTTAAAAAGGTCTAATAAAGGTAAAGTCAGGATTTTCAATTCGTTTTTCACCTAAATTTGCATGTAAAATAATGTGTAATGACCTTAAAAAGGTCCAGCCATCTTGATTTTGGGAATTTAAAAACTAATGGCAATTAAAACGACGTGTAATCATATATGTGGTGAAGTTCAACGATCATTTTAATATATTTGGGTTTTTAATAATATATTGTAGAATATATTATATGTAACCTTGCAATTGAGTTCGAAAATATTTGACTCCTATAGAGAAAAAATGACTTAAATAAAACCTATAAAAATTAATTGAAAAATAAAAGAAACATTTACAAAAACACTAAACATTGATGACAGAAAGACTCAAAAAAGAAAATGCTTATGACTATAAATAATTATTAGCTCAGAAAACATCACTTCGAGTATATCCATGAAATTTAATTGAAATTTCAATTAATTTTATGGGGGTTGTCATTTAATTTCACTAAAAAGAAATTAATGACAATTGATTCTGACTAGGGAATGTCTCTTGCTTGTCCTTGGAAATGATGAGAGATGTAGAATCTAGTTCTCTAAGTGCTTTCTTCCATTCCACCGGGTTATGAAGTCTAGCATCGAAAACACAAAAATGATAAAAAGGATGACACAATTGATGCAAATAAAAACTACTTAAAATAAAACACAAACTTGTGCAGATGCACCAATTAAAAGAGAAAACATACCTAATTCAAAATAGCCAACAACGAAACCTTTCAGGTGAAATGATTCACTAGCTCAACAAAATAGCTACATTTTTTAAAGTAGCTTACAGTACCTTACATGTTCACGGATAATTTGATATAGATGAACCATGAGAAATGGTACCAAAAATTGATGTAGAACTCCTTAGAAGAGATGAAAGAATTCACTTTCCTCTTTTGACGAAGCATATGTATTGCTGCCCCAAGGTGGATCTCTGAAACCGAACTGCTCTTGTTCAGCTGGACATGCTTTTTTGGCTTCTTTCTTAGGTATATCTTCATGTTCGAGTACAAGTGGAACCTTTGATTTCCCATTGATATCCAACCAAGAAAGATGTCTTCTTGGACAACCCCTTGATCGTACAAAGATTGAATTTTTCCTAACAGCTGCAACTTGAATAACTGGTTCTTCAACCATCATCACCTCAAGTTGATTTGAAAGAATTTGTTCATGTGATTCAGATGAAGATGAAGACACAACTACAATGCATACCACAATATGTTGTTCACAAATATCAGATTTGGTAAAATCTAAATTATTTGTGAGAAGATCCTCCTCGGGCTTTGGGATAGTATATTCATGCAAAGTGTGTTCAAGTTCATGAACTTGAGACATAAATGCATCCTTTTCAACTTGACAGGGAATTTCATGCATGTCCATTTTTTCATGTCTCTAGACATGATTATCTTCATTTACTTGAAACTCAGTAGAATGTCTTTCATTTTTATGCTTTTCATCAACGACATAAACCAGAATTGGGAGTCGTCAACTATGTCTGCTTCCTTTTCTTGGAAGAGAATAGCAAGATCACTTGATTTAGATTCAAGATCCTTTGTTGCTACCTTCGTTGATGGTGCCTCAAGAGAAAGCTTCCTTGATGGGGTGAACCCACAATAGTGGGTTACACTTTTTTGGAGGAAGCAATTCCTCCTGAAATTCGCAAAGCATGCGGATTTAGAAAGTACTTTCGATAGAAAGTAGGGACTTTCGATAGAAAGTACTTTCTATCAAAATTCCTTGATTAAGGGCAATTCTAGTCAAATACTTTTGATAAAAAGTAGTTTCGATCGAAACTACTTTCTATTGAAAGTAGTTTATATCAAATGTCTATGATTAAAGGCTATTTACAGAGGTTAACACAAGTCTGAAGTTTTCGTGGCTTCAGGGCTCAAGCGCAGGGCTCAAATGGAAGAATAAGGAGATGTCCTTTTGCATCACATAAGTAATCTAAATGAGCTTTCTAAAAAATATAGATTTGACAATTTTTTAATTAATTAGGCCTATTTTTTTAACGTGCATCGAATGTAGGTTTTTTATCAAATATAAACCTCCAAGTTTGATGTTCGATGAAAAATAGTAGAAAAGAGAAAAAAAAATTGAAAAATAACAGTGCCCTCCATCTTCGAGTCTACTTTCTATCAAAAAAAAATTAAATTTCAATAAATACACAAGTTATAAGCTATGTGGTCAAGGTATGTCAAAATTACGGTTTACTCAACTTCAAACATTCATAAAATATGCAATAATCATGATAATGTCATCAAACCAATTGCATGCCCTCTGTATGGATGTTACAAAACTAAATTCAAAAGAAGCACATTGATATCTACTTTATAAAAAGAGTTATGCTCTATGAATTCAATGCAACTCTTTGAAAATGACATTTTCAGCAACATAGTAGTTTTCGTGGGAGAAAAAATTAACCATTCAAATAAATTCAAAAAAAAAAGAAAAAAAATATATTTAGAATCTAGACAGAAAATCCTAAAAAACTCTAGTTTACTTCATCTTCTGATTTCAAATGGTTTAATGGAAATATGCATCTGAATCTGAAAGTTTTTTTTCAAAATCTAGAGTTCAGTGTCCGTTCAGGAAAAAAGTTTAACCCACTATTGTGGGTTCACCCGATGGTGAAGTCAACTTATTCTAATTTCTAATAACATAATTGTGAGAAGCATTTGGGAGTGGCCTCCTTAGTATGTCCTTGTGAGGAACGAAGAGAATACCTTGAGCTATTTTCTTTTTTGAGAGCAAGCAATTCATTGGCTAACATTTGCACTATAGGATCTGTTCTTGTGATGGAAGAAAATGAATCCAAACAAGAACTTTCTTTGAACCCACTTGCTTCTACTATTATCTTCCTGACAAGAATGAAATCATCTTCAATTTCCATCGCCAAGTTTTTCATAGTTGCATTAGTAGTTGGGGTTGTTCTTCTTAATAGAAACCTCACCTTAGGTATTTGAGATTTGATAAAGAAACACTTTAAATTCGCAGTTTTAGGTTGAGCAGAAGCTAGAATTTTTCATGCCAACTTGTTAAAATGGGTAATGAATTCATGTATAGGCACATGATATTACCTCTAAAATTGGCTGAGTTAGGCCAACAGGTCGTGAACATCTTTAGGAGGCTTGATCCTTTCTTCAAACTTGGCCATGAGAGTAGCCCAGTTTGTGATAGTCTGTGGTGCAAGATGGTAAAACCAGTCAACAACCATGCCTTGGAGAGTTTCCACAAACAACCTTACAGCCATGTCCTCATGTTCAACACCATGAACATTTCATGCAATGTAAGAAGCAACAATTTGTTCGTCAAGATGGTGTTGTCCATCACTGAAGAACTTGGGAAAAAAATTTAGCGAGCCATTAGGAAGAGCATGTAGAGGTAGAGCCAAATTCAACATACCAAAAATATTTCCCCAAGGACCTTAGGAAACCATTTACGTTTCCTTGGTGAAAGCTTTTCAAAGTACAAGAAAATAAATTGCAATGAATAGGACATGGGTATACTTCAAACGAAAGTTGAGGCTCTCAAATGCACATTGTGTCCCTAGTAGAGTTGCTAAAAAATGTTGGGTGGATATTTTGCAACTGTCAGTTTTAAGGATCAATTGCAAAATAGTGGTTCCAACTACTGTATGTGAGACATAATCTATCCTCCTTATAAGGGAAGGCTCCCCCTTCTTACTATTAGTGGACTCAACAAAACATTTAACTACTTCTATTTAACTAAGCTAAATCAGGGTGGGATATTCGACCTATTCTCTTATTTCAGAATAGATGTTTTTGATTAAGAAAAATAGGTTTTGAAGGGTGCCTGAAACCCTTTATACATCAAAATATTTTCAATGAAGCCCAAAACAAAAGATACAACAGAACAAAGGTGAAACAGGTCAGCAACCAAAAGGAGGTGACCAGGGTGGCCTCACAGATAACACAGTACACTTCTGCCACCTAATAAAAATCAGTAAAACCAATTAGGACCCCTTTAGCCGAATAGAATGAGATCTAAGATGTCGATCAGAGGACTGTTGGGAACGTTTGCATTTTTTATCTTTAACCTTTGTCCAACCTTCCTCCACGAGAGAAACCTCCTTCTCCCAGACCAAAGCATCTACATCAGACCCAACTAGAGAAGCAGGAAAAACCATGCCAGAAACATTGCCCACAGGAACCCGATCAGTAGAGGGAGTGGCAACAGCGGCAGCCATCTCCAACACCGGATCAACAGTTGTAGCCACCTCCAATAACGGATTAGCAACCACAGACGGGGGGGAAACCGGAAGAGAAGAGTCTTTAAGGACAGAGTAGTGCTTAACCAAAGCCCCAGACCACCAAGAAGGTCTTTTCTTTGATTTCCTCAATTCCACAGGGCAGCATGCAGCAATATGCCCAGTCCTGGAGCAGACCCTACAACGGAAAGGAATTCCTTCATAGTCAAGAGTCTGAATCCAGGAAACATTTGGGGCCTCAAGTTTGATCTTCTCCGGGAGGCCCTTCGAAGAATCAACCACCACAAGGATGCGGGCGTAAGTAGTATGCAAAATATCTAATGAATTAGAATCCACCATTTAGAATAGATGTTACCATTACAATACGGTCTTTAATTAATAGTGTATTTCACTTAGATAGTATTTGTTGGAGCAATAATCCTAATAAACAGAAGATTAGATGTAAGAATAACCTTCAACGTACCAACAACTTTTAGTCACTTGGGAGTTCACAAAATCTCAAAGTCTTCCAATGACCCCTTAGGAAATTTTGAGAACAAGAATGAAACACATGTGCAACTCAAAGTTTCCAATACGTATTTCACCTTGCATGCAAAAACAAAGAAAGCAGAGCAACGCAAAGTTTACAAACTATTTCCCTACTTGAGCATTCTATGCTATTCTCAAACTTGATAGACAACTCAAAGTCAGCAAGATCAAACCTGAAAATCTACTATAACTTTAAACACAATTTGCAGCTCAAAGTTTAAAAGATCAAACCTTCAAATCTACTTTAACTTTAAACACAATTTGTGGCTCAAAGTCTGTGAGATTGGGTTTAAAACCCCTTTTAGACAATACAACATTCACAGCCAACTCCAAAAAATGTCATCACATGACAACTTTAATCAACACAAAGTCTGAAAGCGAACTACCTCTTTTATTGATTGTAATTTGTCTTACATCTATACACAAAGTTTTAGAGTGTGCACACAAATTGATGGAGTTTTGTTGCATTGCCAAGAGATTCTTATTTACAATAGCCCTCTTGTATTTATGAAAGAGAGGCTGAGAGAAAAAGGTGGAAAAATAACTACCTATTGTTGACTTATTCAACATTAAAATCCTATGTAATGTGATTACATGTAATGAGATTATGTGCAATTGCAATTTTTTGTTTTATATGTGACGTTGCCATATACAATTGCAATTTTATACTTTACATGTAACTTGTCAAAACTGAATTACAAAATGTATGATGAAAACCAAACAAAGTGTCTAACAAGACGCAAATCTTATTACATCGTCCTCTGTTAGAGAGGTCCTCTTGTCGCTAGATTGCTACTGCTTGAAATCTTCAAATCTGTACATGGGTGAGAACATTTGTAGAAAATAGCCCTTTGACCTTTGCATTTGATGACAGAAAACAAATCATTGACTTTTATTCTAACCCATGACTGATAAATGGTCATGATCCCTCTTATTGATTTGGTAACACCTTCTTGGAATATGTCTTGAAAGAATTCTAGTATTTATGAAACTTCAATTCCATATTTTTGGGTGAACCCACAATAGTGGGTAACAATTTTTTGGAGGAAGAAATTCCTCCTGAAATTTGTGAACAGGCGGATTTAGTCAGGTACTTTCGATTGAAAGTACTTTCTATCGAAAGTAATTAGTTTATGTCGAAATTCCTTGAGTAAGGACAATTTCATGAGTTAAAACAACTAAGTAATTTATATAGAAAGTACTTTCTATCGAAACTAACTAGTTTCAATCGAAAGTACTTTCTATCAAAAGTCCCTAAGTAAGGGCAATTTGCAGAGGTTAACAAAATTCTGCAGATTTCATGGCTTCGGGGCTCAATCGCAAGGCTCAAATGGAACAATAATGAGTTTTCTAACGAATATAGATTTGACAATTTTTGAGTTTATTAGGCCTATGGTTTTTTACGTGCATCGAATATAGGTTTTTTTATCAAATATAAACCTCTGAGTTTGACGTTCAATCAAAAATAGTAGAATAGAGATTTTGTTTTTGAAAAATAATAGTGCCCTCCGTCTTTGAGTCTACTTTCTACCAAAAAAAATTGAAATTTGAGAAATACACAAGTTATAAGCTATGTAGTCAAGGTATGTCAAAATTACGGTTTACTCAACTTCAAACGTTCATAAAATATGCTATTCATGATAATGTCGTCAAACCAATTGCATGCCCTCTGTATGGATGTTACAAAACTAAATTCAAAAAAAGCACATTGATCTCTTTTAGAAAAAAAATTATGCTCTATGAAAACACTGTAACTCTTTGAAAATGATGTTTTCAGCAACATACCAATTTTCGTGGGAGAAAGAAAAAACAATTCAAATCAATTAAAAAATATATTTAGAATCTAGACAGAAAATCCTAAAAGACTCTAGTTTACTTCATCTTTTGTTTTCAAACGGTTTAACGACAATATGCATCCGAATCTGAAAGTTGTTTTCAAAATGTAGACTTCACTGTCCGTTCAGGCAAAAAAGTGTAACCCACTATTGTGGGTTCACCCTTTTCTTTGGCATGATGGTTGGCTCTTTCGACATTGGATGAGAAGTTGTAGCACTAAGATGAAAAGACGGTGAGAACTTGTAACACTGAGATGAAAGGACCAAAATAACACAATGTCAAAATGTGTTGATGTTAGTTCCATATTATTCTCCATGAAGCTCATACTTTGATTTTGAAATTTGGTAAATCTATGTGCAAACAAGGCTGTAGTGAAGAAGTTGTTTTTTGTGGGCCATGGTTGCAATTTGGGGATTTTGGAGTGCACTACAGGTGAAGGCTTAAGTGTAGTTCATATTGTAAAAGTTAATGTAATTGAAATGAAAAGTTCCTATTATAAGGGAAAAATAAAAGATTTTAAGTTAACTCGAGATTTGTGGACCCAATTGCACTTAGGATTACATGTGTAACTGCATGTTTAGTTCAACTTGCAATCGGGACAAAAAATCCCCAATTTTATTTTCAGGGGTAAACTAGTGTGCAATCAAGGTTTTCATATGCGATTGTGCATGTGACTATATGTAACAAAACATACAATAGGTGTGAAAATCCCTGAAAAGCTTGTGATAGATATAGAGGTTTCAGAGGTGATTGCACATAGAATTACATGCAATAGTACATGTAATGAGTATCGAAAATCTTGATTTAGGAATAATGTGGGTCAGAAACAAAATGAAAATGGGGTTTCTGGCTATGATTGCATATTATATTGTGTGTAAGATGATATGTAATGGTATATGCAAAGGGCACAAAAATTCCTGAAATATATAATGTATAGTATGCAAATAGGATTTTCAAACATGACTACACTCCAAATTACATGTAATCAAGGTGGGAAACTCTGATTTGGAATCAGATGTATGTGAAACAAAAGGTAATTAGGAATTACAAAAAGACATGCAAGTATATTTGTATTCCTTTCACAAATGGAAGTGTATTTGAACATGTGGTTGCCAAAAGGAATCAATACTAGGAAGAAATTCATTTGTGCTTTCACACATATTTAGATATCTCATTTGCCATAAACATGATTGCGTTTTAACTATAGAAATCTTAAATGTATGATATACTGATCACATTTTTGTAAATATTCTGATAAAAATTGCAGAGTATAGATAAAGGGAGTGTTAGTTTGGTAGCTTGGACAGTTGTTCTTCCATTTGCTAATAATTATTTATTTGACTCTTTGTAGAAACTTCTAGTTTGTAGAAATTTCTAGTGAGTAGAAACTTCTAGTTTGTAGAAACTTTTAGCATGTGGAAACTTCTAGCAACTAGAAGTATCTAGAAACAAAGAGAGTAGTATAAAAGGAGGTCTAGGGGCACTTGGAGAACAAGCAAGTCATTGAAGCATTTGTAGTGTTAGCAAATGAGTTTGCAGTGATAGCAAACAGTCTTGCAGTGTTAGCAAGGACGCAGTGATAGCGTTGGGGATAGCAGTGGAGGAATATCAGCAGGAGGAGTTAGGAGATTGTTTAAATTCTGCCAGTGAGAGGCAAGGAATTTTGTATCTCTTAATTTGCTGAAGATTAATATATATTTCTCATCTGCAGTACTGGTTTTCCCTACGGGGTTTTTCCAGGGACGATTTGTCCAAAAATATTGTG
>MU228059.1:924555-943901 GCA_018584345.1 Thuja plicata | reverse complement strand
GTTTTTCCAGGGACGATTTGTCCAAAAATATTGTGTTCTTTGTGTTGCATATTTCTTTCCGTATTTTTTATTGGTGAAGTTGCAGTTGTGTTATTTTTTGATATTCAGCTGTAAATTTATTTTCAGCGGTGAAATAATCTTTATGAGATAGGAGATTAATAATCAGTGACTGCAATAGGAATAATCACAGGGAGTCTCAAATATACTTTGAAAAATGCATAAAGAAGATACAAAACTCATTTTTAACAGAACTACTCAATGAAAACCCTAAATGCAGAGCACAAAATGGAGAAACATATGAAACTACTAAGAAAATAAGCAAAAACGACCATGATTTCTGTATAAACAGAGGGAAATCAAGCAAAAAAAAATGTCAAAGATTTTAGCATAAAAAATGACCACAAAATGAACAAAAACAACTACGAATTGAACAAAAAACTAGAGGTAAATTGAAAATCACAGCGACATACCTGGTTAATAGCATGAAAGACCTACACATAAAGAGTTAAGCTAAAAACATGATGAACGAGTGTTTGGAGGAAGCTCATAATTTGAAAAAATGCACACAGAGAAATGATTCCAATGAATCTCAAGGAGATTTCGAACCAGGTGGAATATTATATGCTCGAAGAACTCAGAGCTTTCAATGCTCGACGTTTTATAAACTAGAGTCTCCATGTTTGGCTTTTCGATGGACTGGAGTTTCATTCGATGAAATATTATGTGTTTGAGGTTACAAAACCCCCCAAACACATAATATTACATGCAAAGTGCTATAAAATTTATGTTTTGTTTTAACCCTGAGTGTCCCCGTGACCTAGCCTGCGACCCAGCATCCCGTATCTTGGGTACCAGGGGCGAGCAGAGGCGAGACGAATCCTCAAGGGATGAACCAAACCACCCGCAAGCCAGGTTCATCAAGAAAATTCGAGTGAGAGTCAAACCCAAGACCATGAGTCGTCCATCCACAACCTCAAACCAACTCCGCTAATAGAATTTATGTTGGCTAAAGCAAACAAAATTTCTATGCATTTAACGTTATATATCACATGTAATGACCTTAAAAAGGTCAATAATAAAGTTGGGATTTTCAATTCATTCTCCACCTAAATTTGCATGTAAAATAATGTGTAATGACCTTAAAAAGGTTCGACCATCTTATTTTCGAGAATTTAAAAACTAATTGCAATTAAAATGACATGTAATGGTATATGTGATGAAGTTCAAAGGTCATTTTAATATATTTGAATTTTTGTACAATATATTATATGTAATCTTGCAATTGAGTTTGCAAACGTTGGACTTCTATAGGAAATAAAAATGACTTAAATAAAACCTATAAAAATTAATTAAAAAATAAAAGAAACGTAGACAAAAAGCACTTGACTTTGATGACAAAAAGACTCAAAAAAAAATATTTACAAGTATAAACAATTTTCAATTGAGAAAACATCACTTTGAGTATATCCATAAAATTTAATCAAAATTTCAGTTAAATTTTGTTGGGTTGTCATTACTTTCACTAAAACGAAATTAATTACAACAAAATTCTTTATGACATTAATATATTAAATGCACACTTACCCCTTATATCTCCTTTAATCATAAAGATGTTTAATTTAATTAAATTAAAGTCAATGCTATAGTAGACAAATCATTAAACTCCAGTAAATGTCAAATATCAAATAAATAATTGATGCTTAGGAAGGCACAAAAATGGGGACTATGTGTGTGTGTGAGAAATCAGTAAACTCCAGTAAATGTCAATATCAAACCAATAATTGTTACTTAGGAAGGTGCAAAAAGTGTGTGTGTGTGTGTGTGTGTGTGTGTGTGTGTGTGTGTGAAACAATTAAACAAGAGGTTATCAAGTTATTTTCAGAGTGATGCAACACAATTATTTGCATTCTCGTCAAAACACTTAGGAAAGAGGTAGCAAAATGATTAAATGACTGAGATTAAGGTACCATACCTTCTTCGGATCTTGTAAAAGATTTGCTACACAACATTTCAATTGGAGTCATCAAAATTTAAGTACAAATTCAATTAAAATATTTATGTGCTATGTTGGAGAATGTTGAGGACTTTTATCATTCCTTTCCACGTCTGATTATATGTATGTATGTATGTGGGATTCAAAATCTATGAAAGAGTAGGAATAAAGTTATCAGTAGTTAAAAAGTTATTTTCAAAATGTTGCAACACATTTATTTGCAATATGACCAAAACACTCAACAAAGAGGCAACAAAACTAACATGATCAACCTAGCCTAGTTTCTGGGATATAGAAAAATGACTAAATGACTAACAATTAAGATATCGTACCTTCTTTGAGACTTGTAAAAGGTATGTTGCACAATATTTCAATTCGAGTCATTAAAATTTAAGTGTGAATTCAATTAAAATAATCTCGTGCACATGTGAGAATGCTAAGGACGTTTGTTAAATTTAGATTAGATTTATGAGGCTTTTAAATTATGTTGATCACATGAATGAGACTTGCATTAATCTATTTCTATGCTTGTCTTCTATCGACCAACTCAAGGGTTATATATATGATGTCTCAAGTAGAGACATGTCACCCTATCGGCACGCCTCTACACTAAGCATGTTGTACACAACCCTTCATAACCCATATCAATCAGTGTTTATCCAATGCATATAATCGTTTTACTTTGAACGATGGGATAAGATAATTACACCGGTTCATATATCATTTCTCTTAAACAATATCTATAATGTTAATTGATCGTTTCACATAAACAATTAATACAAAGCAAAGTGCAAATTATGAATAACCTGACATATGATTAATCGAACCAATTCAACTATCTTGGATGATATAATATGTAGTTTGATCTGAGTTGTAAATATTGTTTATTAAGCAGATTATTAATACAAGCTATATTATTATTATGAGATTATATTTAATATTATTCTCTTTATATATATATATATATATATATATATATATTAATCTATTCTCATAATATTAATGTCTACTATATATTTTATCTGATCGAAGCTACAAACATCAACACTCCCTCTTAGTGAGAGAAGATAAAATCCATCAAAATGCAATTCACAAAAGGTCCATTACTTTTAAGAGAGAAGATATCATCTCATCGTTGTATCAAGAGATATGGTTTGACCAAGAATATCAAGTCTCATGATATTCACCATAACTCAAAAATTTCCATAGGTAATGTATCCTTAATGTAAGGTATCATCTATTGTTATCTGTTTCAGCCATCACACGATGTCTATCACAATAGAATGTCAATGGTCCTTTTAAGGAACTGAATCCACCATGCAGGCAATCATCTATTGTGATCTATTTGAGCCATCACACAATGTCTATCACAATAGAAGATCAATGGTCTGTTTAAGGAACTGAATCCACCATGCAGGAAATTGTCTATTGTGATCTGTTTTAGCCATCACACGATGTCTACCACAATAGAAGTTCATTGGTCTGTTTAAGGAATTGAATCCACCATGCAAGAAATCATCTATTGTGATATGCTTCAGCCATCACACGCTGTCTATCACAATAGAAGGTCAAGTTATTGTAAGGTCGTCACCTTCCAATAACTTTTACAAATACAAGTGATAATCATTTGGAAGTCGTCACTTCCTCATGATTTACACAGGGCCCATTTAGCCATGAATAAATATTTTCATTAGTACAATAATCAAATTTATAGTCACATCAAGTTTACCTCAAAAGCGTTCTATCTTTATCAATGAACTCCCTCTCAATCTAGAAGTTCTTTAGAATGCAAGTTTCTCTTAATACAATTCTGAGTTACTGACTTCAACAAGTGTAGCTTGATGTTTGAGTCTGTCAGGGCATTTTGCTACAATGTGCCCATAGTTGTCGCATCTATAACATTGCACTTTAGACATGTTATGTTTGAGTTTGTCAAGACATGTTGTGGTAGTGTGCCCATAATTGTCGCATCTATAACATTGTACTTTAGATATGTCTCTTTTCTTGAACGACTAGTTATCATTTGAGTACTTGCCCCTTTTCCTTTTCAACCTAGTGACGAGAACCCGGACATCTTCATTTATGGGTTCCATGATTCCTCTAGATATTAGATTACACTCTTCTTGAATGCAGTCAACTTTTAGTCGATCAAATTTGCGGAGTTTGGAACGAGCAATTACTCGTCTAAAGTTTTCCCATGAGATAGGGAGCCCATTTAGAGTTATCATAGTTAACTCCTTATTATCATAAATTTGACCGATTGAAGAGAGTTGGTTCCTTAATTCTATTATCCTCATAAAATATGAGGTGATGGTCTCTCCTTTAATCATTTTAATATTAGAGAGTTGATTTTTAAGGGTAAAGATTTTGTTGGTGTTATTGATCTCAAACATGTTTTCCAGGGCTTTGAACAAGTTATATGCAGAGTCTAACTTTGTGATGATAGGTAGTAGATGATCTTTTACTCCGTCTACTAACAATTCCATTGCTCTGGTATTGTCCTTTTCCCATTGATTTTTCTCGTCATTTCCATCAGGTTTAAGAGTATTTTCTATAATTGTTTTTAACTCATTCTTTCTTAGTATTAACATCATACATAGTTTCCATGATTCAAAATTTGAAGCACCTTCAAGTCCATCGTCGAGTCTGATTCCATTTGTCATTCTGTAGGGTACAAGATTCTCAAAAATCTGATCTTGATCTTCTTTCAATCTAATCGGATCTTCCTTCAAGCGGTTAGGCTTTAACGAAGGAACCTGACTCTGATACCATGTTAAATTTAGATCAGATTTATGAGTCTCTCTCTCTCTCTCTCTCTCTCTCTCTCTCTCTCTCTATATATATATATATATATATATATATATATATAAACTNTCTCTCTCTCTCTCTCTCTCTCTCTCTCTCTCTCTCTATATATATATATATATATATATATATATATATGAACTGAAATGTGAATCAAATATCAAATATTATGTTGATCGGATGGATGAGACTGTTCTCTCAATCAACTCAAGGGTTATATATATGATATATATCGCATTGTACAAAACCCTTCATAACCGATATCAATAAGTGTTTATCCAATGCATATAACCATTTTACTTTGAACAATTGGATAAGATAATTACACTAATTCATATATTGTTTCTCTTAAACGATGTCTGTGATGTTAATTGATCGTTCCACATAAACGATTAATATAAAGCAAAGTACAGATAATGAGTAACCCGACATATGATTAATCGAACCAATTCGACCATCTTAGATGATATAATATGTAGTTTGATCTGAAGTTGTAAATATTGTTTATTAATCAGATTATTAATACAAGCTATATTATTATTATGAGATTATATTTAATATTATTATTTTTAGTTATGAATATAATGTATGTATATATTAATGTATATATAATAATAATATCTATTATTATTATTATATATATATTGATATATCATAATTAATCTACTATCATAATATTAATGTCTACTATATATTTTATCTGATTGAAGTTACAAACATCAACAACATTGACCATTCTTTTCCACGTTTGATTTCATATACCTCTTTGTGTGTGTGTGTGTGTGTGGGCGCGCGCACACGAGTGTGGAATTTAGAACTATGAAAGTGAACGAATCAAGTTATTAGTAGTTAAACAACAGGCTATCAAGTTATTTTCAAATTGATGTAGCACAATTATTTGCAATCTAATCAAGTCACTCAGGAAAGAGGCAACAAAACTAACATGATCAACTTAGCTTGGTTTGCAAAATGACTAAATGACTAACGATTAAGATATCGTACCTTATTCGGATCTTGTAAAAGATATGCTACATAATATTTCAATTGGATTCATTAAAATTTAAGTGCAAAACCAATTAAAATATTCTCGTGCTACATGGGAAAATTGTGAGGTCATTGACCATTCTTTTCCACATTTGATTTCATAGACGAGTGTGCGCGCGTGTGTACATACATGTATGGGATTAAAAAATTACAAAAGAGAAGGAATCAAGTTATCAGTAGTTAAATAAGAGGTTATCAAGTTATTTTCAAATTTATGCAACTCATTTATTTGGAATCTAATGAAAACACTTAGGAAAGAGACATGAAAACACTCAAGAAAGAGAAATCAAAACTCTGATTTGATCAACTTAGCCAGGTTTGTGGGCTCTAGCCAAATGACTAAATGAGTGACGATTAAAATATTGTACCTTTTTAGAATCCTGTAAAAGATATGCTACACAATATTTCAATTGGAGTCATTAAAATTGAAGAGCATATTCAATTAAAAGCAATCAATAATAATAACCATAAATGCTACAAATGAGATAATATCAATAGACACATACACACACAATATCTAGTTGATCTAGTATGTGTAATATACCATGGATATGACACACATATGCAATATCTAGTTTATCTATGTGTAATATACCATGGATATGATGTCCTCTATCACTTATAGTGATAGTACAATGATGCTAGTTCTGATATAAACAATATAAATATGCAATCGGTAAGTATTTCTTGCAGCAATGTGTTTGTTATATCTTATATGACTGTAATTATGCAAAATATGATGATATCACTATGAGTGATATGTTGTTGTTTCAAGTTATGATTTATATGCTTGCAAACTCAAATATTGACATTGTTTCAAATTATACTTTCTATACATGCAATCACTGTGCCATCTCTAATCTGCAATGTTAATCTTGCAACCAAAATGCCAAAGGCAGATGCTCTATTGAGCAAATCCAAATATGGATAGTAATAAAAGTTCCAATGATGGTATTTGAAGTGATATTGATCTTGTTCTTATATCTCAAAACCTAAAAGTATGGTATCCTTTGGCAAACGATGAGACACCTCTCTTCCTAATCGAACTTCTTCATAACTACTGGTTTACAAAGAATACTAATTACTTTTCATACTATGATTGTTGCATAAGTGATATTAAGTATCACTATCTTGCAGATGTCGACTCCTCCCTTGGTCAATATTCCTTTGATCACTGCTTATTAGCAATAGTAGTGTTCCCCTAATCAATTTGTACCCATTAATAATTAATTGCTTTCTTTATGGATTAATGATAGTTCTTCCTTGCTTAATTACTACTATGGTAATTGCCATCACTACCATCCTTAATCGTGCTAGATATTGATTCCTTATTAATCAACAATACATAGTAATTTGTGTATCTACATCATAATATTACTGCTCGATCCCAAATAACCTTATCGAAGCAATGATAATATATTGTGTTATGTGTGGTTTATCATCAAAGACTTTAGTTTAGCAGTGACTTATTCCAATGGATTTCCTTAATATGACACTATCTCTGAAATCAAATAATAGTAATTTGTGTATCTGCGTCATAATATTACTCCCCGATACCAAATAACCTTATCGAAGCAATGATAATATATTGTGTTGTGTGGTTTACCATCAAAGACTTTAGTTTAGCGGTGACTTATTCCCATGGATTTCCTTAATATGACACTCTTGTCTAAGAAATCAGATAACGTCAATAATCTTCCACGTTAGACTCTATTCTTCTATTGGATCATTGTACCACGGTGCTCGTTATTCGATCATCCTTGATTTCGCTCACAAAACTAGTACAATATTCACTGGGATCTTCATTGACTCAATCATCTCCTACTCAATATCCTGAATTGAACAATCTTTATAGATACTCTCAATGATTGGGCTTGATTCCTTCTTTCTTGTACCACTTCTTGTTCATGGAATCCTTTGATGTTCTTACCAGCACTATGAAAGCTTTTACTATGAATTTGCGTATATTTACATCATCGATATGATTGTTGGGGTTTTGCATGTCAGTCTTCAACTGAACTATTGGCGATCATAGCTTGGTCGATTTCTATGGTTATCACTTATTCTCTATGGTGACAAAGCTTAATCTTATCTATGGAATCGATTAATACAATGTCGTATCTTTTAGGACAAATCACTTTGTTATTCTCGCTCCTTTATCTTCCTTTATCAACTCTATTGTTATCTCTCTAATCTATGGGCATACTGATTGCTCAATGTTTGATCTTCTCTATCCTTGGACTATCCTTGATATGTGCCACACGAGACTGTGCCCATTCAAATATTGATTACCTGCTTGACTACGAGGATAGTTAGTGCTTGTAATTAATTGTTCTCTTTAATAATAAGTTTAAAACTTTAATTAAAACTTATTTAATCGTTTATCACTTCTAGTTGTCTTCAAGTTCGAAATGGGACATGACACTCTACTTCACAAAAATCAATAATTACCTCTGCTACAACATCATCTTCATCCTCTACTATTGCAACATCTCTTTTATCACCACTCACTCCATCTACAACTCCCTCAAGTTGCTCAGCTACATCTTCACTCAATGTGAAAAACTTCTCAAATTTCATGAACTCCTCTCCAAGCAATGCACCATCCTCTTCTAATCCTTGATCATATACTAGGCCCTCATATACATCTGTGACAACCTCTATCTTTTGAACTCTTTCCTCTTCTACTATCTTAACTTGTGAGGTATTTTCTTCTCCATCGCATTCTCCACTCTCACTCACCAATTGATGATCCACCATAACCGTTTTCCCCTCTATTTTCTCTTCATCATGTTTCTTCTCTTTCCTTGTTGGGTTGCTCTCACATCTTTCTCCTTTCAGCTGCAACTATCCTTCTTCAATGGGAATCTCCACATCCCATAACCCTCTTCCCAATATCGCTCCAAAAATGATATCAACATGGGCCTCCTAATGACCCACCTCATTCTCTTCTTTGGACTTATCTTCTTCTCAATTGTTGCAATCTTTCACTTGCATTCACTTTTCCTTGCAGCTTTAAGCTCTCAATTGCTCAGGACTTTGCACACCTGCATACAATTGCTTCCCACCTTCATGTGCAAATTGCCTCATGGTCGACGATTTGTTTATACAACCCATTCTTTGCCCTCAAGTTTTGGTGTCGACTGCCTCACGTTCAGTGATTTGTCCACACACTCATGACCACTGACTCTAATACCATTTGATGCAAAATGCAACATTCCCTTCTGCTCAAATACAAAATCAATATGCAAAGACTCTTTGCTCACAAATTCATATGTTAATGACACAAGATTGCAACATAGAAACAAACTTTATTTCATATCAAATATGTAACAATCTATATACATTAGGGCCTTCTATTGCCCTCTCTCAACTAACAGACAAACAACGCTTTCTCCCTATGCACACCCATTCTTCTATTCCTCTGATCTTTGGCCGAAAGCCCAGGTCTACTCTTTTTGGCCAATATCCCCTGCCTATGGGCTGATACCTTTTACCTCCTAGCCCGCCCTACTACGCAGCCACACACAATGTTTCCCCCTCAAGTTCACTACTTCCATCGCCTTTTCTAATGTGCAAATGGTTCCCTTTATTCTCTACGCTGGTCCAAACGGCTACCTCCTCTCTTGAGCTGCTTCCACTTCCTCCTGGGTACTACCGATTCCGCTTTCTTTTCTAAGTTATGAAGCATATTAATAACTGCACTTTAATCGATTCACTTTCTCCTCCCTCAATTGATCCATGACTTACTTGGTTCACCATTCAAATGAAGATGTCTAGGCCTTTCTACGCAGCTTGACCAAGTTCCTTTGCTATGTTACCAGTCTCTTTTCCAAAAATGGCTTCTTCATTGTACTGCATTCCCTACTCCCTATCCCACGTGGCATTGCTTCCCTCATACACCATCCATCTCTTAAACATTATCTCTCCCTGCCCTGTCTACGATGACTATAATTATTGTTAATCAATTTTAAATTAGATTGATTTGGCAGGCCTATCAAAATGTATAAACAAAAATTATTGATCGCATAGAATATCCTTCTGCAATCTCATCGAAATAGAGTATGCTTCTGTCGTTCTCCTTCAAGATAGGGAAAAAAATAAACAAAGGATATATTATACCAAGGCGCCCATTTTAGCACAGTCAAGGAGGATGCTGGCAACGGTTATGGGACTATCTTTACACCAACTATTTGCAGTTGCTTAAAAGATTCACACTTCATGAGATAACATTTTTTGCGACATTACGTCGAGCAGTTCTATGTTTCCACATTTTGCTTCATCATGAAATGCAATAATTTGTGTGATAAGATCTGTGTGCCTCTTCAAATGAAACTTCTACAAACGGACGGATAGATACCAAATAAAGCCAAGACAAACCAAAATTGATACAAGCAAATGGGAAATATTTTTTTGGTTGATGCCAATCATCGATACACCCGGGATGCTCCTGCATCAGCACTGCTTATCAACAAAGGATGGTTCATTTACCAAGTGAATAACTAAAGCGTGTTGGGAAAAGGCTTTTGTTGCTATCATTGTTAAAGCTATGAAACTCATTTTATTGCATCCCACATCAATGTTGAATTGCATTTTGTGTAAAGATGAGAGGCAGATGACGAAGGCCATAAAAGTTGATAAAACATTTAATACATGTAAAGTTATGACAAATTTGTGGGAACCGCTCCATTTCTAAATTTCTGTCGTCATTTTATATGATGAAGTGTTGTTTCAGGACTGCAACTATGCCCTTGTGCATTGCATGGTAGTAATTTTGAACACCTGTCATCCAAGAGATCACCACAATGCCCCTTGAACTGAGTGCTTGGAGGTGACTGCTTGCAAGGAGGATTTTTCAAAGAAGCTAAATTGGCCATTATTTTTGCAACCAATTCAATGGGCAAAATCGACTTGAAAAATTGTTTCTGTCTGCATAAGCTAGAAAATAAATGCTTACCACTCCAGGGAGTTGGGCATATTTTACATATGACCTCTTTCTGATCCTTCTGCTCCTTTGCACAAGTACTGCTGCTTCTCAGTGTGCTCCTTTTTCCCTGAAAGTTGCAATATCTTGTGATTTTTCTTTCCAGGACGGAGATCATATCAGATGTAAGGACTTAGATGGTAACAGAACCTACCCTTTAACATTTCCGGATAGGGCTCACTGGCATAATTTTTCTAGCAGCTGTTCTTTGCACACATTCATTTGCACTTAACTATCTACAATATGAAGTAATTAAATTACTCCAAATGATTATTGGTTTTGCTTACTGCTGTTCTCATTGATTTGCGAAATTCTCCATATGATAAATGGGTTCCTGCTTATATTATAACATCATATACTTCTTGGTTGCTAATATGAACGTGATGACTATTCTTAGTATTGCAATAAATTTGTATGTTATATCAATATGAGTGTTTTTCTAATGGGAATTCAGAAAAGGGTATATGTATATATATATATATATATATATATATATATATATAATAAGCCTCTGAATGCAGGTCAAGTATAACCAAATAATTGTTTTTTATGTAATCAGAAAATCTAATACAAAAGCAACAAAAAAGGAGAAATTTAGATCATTTATAAAGTTTACTTAGGGTTCCTCAAAAAACAAAAAGCGCTGATTTAGAAAATTGGTAAAAGAAAGAATCTATGATTTAAAAATTTAAACATTAAGATGGATTTGAAGTTAATGCCAGCTGCGTCACTCAAAGCAATGTACATAGCACGTAAGATTCAAACATCCTCTTATAATCTAATGTAACTTGCTCCTTGTAAGTTACGAGAGCTTAGGACTATAAATAGTTGGTGATATCCCCTACCATAAATGTGCAACTTACGGGAGTTAAGGGATTTTATCTGTAGTATAATTTGCTATGCCTTTCAAGAGGATTTTCACTGAGTTTTAAATCTAGTCTAAGTTTGTACTGTCTCCAGCTCCAAGTGAACTCTGTCTCGAGAATCAAAGATCCCAATCCAACCCATCAAATGCTTATCTTCTATCTATACAGGCAAGGCAATACATCAAATGCTTATGTGGGGAGGAAATTTTTACAGTTATGTTAAAAGTTAAAACTACCTTATAAAACACCAGCACTAGGCCTTATGTCAAAAAATTAGTCTGATCCCATCAAGGCAACTGTAGGAAGCCAATTTCAGAATTTTAAAAACCATTGTCCCAAATTCAGATTCTGTATTGAAATTTTAATATCATTTAGTATCACTGAAATTACCAATGAAATCAAGTATATGAAAGATACGGCACAAGCTGAGAACAAGAAGATCATTCCATGAAAAGATAGAAACCACCACTGTATATATTCTTCTGGAAGACCCATACTGTCACTACTCATATCTGGATTATCCTAACGTAAGGTATAGTACACATTTGAGAGAAAGATAGGCATTTCAGAGACAGGTATGCAAGGAAATTTGTAGGAGCTCTTTCCTGCAGGAGATGTCTGTAGCAGGCAAGCAAAGTTCCTTGATGTCTGTTGATACTCAATGGAAGGATCTTGTGATAAGAAACAGAAGAGAAGAAAAAATATATAAATAATTCGCCTTAGGCCTTTAACAGTCAGAAGAACCCAACCATGCCATTTCTCACTCTTTTAAACACAGAAATTAGGCAAATTTGGGAAACATACAAAACACAAAGAAATAGTTTTGACAAAAAAAGAGCAAGATTACATAAAGTAAAATAGGAAATAAAGAACAAAATTTTAAATTTTGATTTTTTGTTAAATTTTGTTCATGAGTAACCACTTCAATTTCACTCAAATTTCTCAACTTCTAAAATCCATATTAGAGAGTGTATGTGTGATAAAACTATGAATATGCCTTTTATACCCTATTTATTATGCAAGATAATTGGTAAATTATTGACTGTTGTATTAACAAATGATCAATGTGATCATTATAAAGAATTTAAAAGAGATACAAAATAGAAAGTTTCTAAAAGAAACTACAGAAGATCGAGTAATCGATCTTATCTATCTAATTTACATAATATTACAAAAGATGACCATTAAAGTAATAAACAAATAATAATATTCTAATACCCTCCCTTAATGGTCAATCTGTCAACGACACCAAGCTGCCCCCTAAATTTAGCAAACTTATCTAGACCGAGAGGCTTGGTGAGAATGTTTGCAGTCTAATCCGCAATTGGAACATACTGCAACTGAATTGTCCCGTCTTCAACCAACTGCCGAATGTAATGACAATGAACGTCCACATGATTGGTTCTTTCATAGAAGACTGTGTTCCTGGCAAGCTTGAGAATGCCCTCATTATCGGCAAACAAGGGAGTCAGACCTACTTGAGACATCTGCATATTCGCAAGCATCCGATGAAGCCAGGCTGCCTTAACTGCTCCTCGATACTCTTCTTTTGTCGAGGAGAGAGATACTACCTGCTTCTTTTTACTAGTTCATGTGACTGCACCAGATCCCAAACTAAGCACATATCCAAAGGCTGACTTCTTATCATCAACCGAATTAGCCCAATCTGAGTCTGTGAACCCACTGAGTCTAGGATCATGACTCCTAGTGTAAATAAGTCCAAAATCAGGGGTGCCCTTCACATACCGCACCACACACTTCGTTGCTACCCAATGATCAGCCTTGGGGGCTGCCATGGAGCGTGAAATGTAGCTCACTGCAAAACTGAGATCAGGTCTAGTGGCAGTGAGATAGATGAGACTGCCCACTAGTTGTCTGTAAGTGGTTTCATCAACAGGAGGAGAATCAGACTTGGCTGACAACTTCAGCCCTTTCTCCATAGGCGTGGAAGCAGGTTTACAATCTTGCATTCGAAAACTGTTAAGCAAGTTCCTGGCATACTTAAACTGAGAAAGAAAAATGCTACCATTAGTCTGCCAAACCTCAACACCTAAACAATAATGGAGAAGCCCCAAATTTGTCATATCAAAATCCTTGCACAAGTCTTGTTTGATTTCTGCAATCAAATGTGTTGTAATGATTAAGTCATCCACATAGACAACAAGAAAGAGAACATCATCACCAGAGCATTTGATATACATATTACTATCAGAAGGGCAACGCTGTAAACCATGAGCAACCAAGCATTGATCAATTTTGATGTACCACGCTCGAGGAGCTTGTTTGAGTCCATAGAGTGCTTTTTGGAGTCTACAAACTTGGTGTTCTTTGCCAGAAACCTTAAAACCAGGAGGCTGCGTCATGTAGACTTCTTCTTGCAACTTGTCGTTGAGGAAGGCACTCTTAACATCCATCTGATGGACTTTCCATCCAAACTGAGCTGAAATGGCGAGAAGAAGAGGAATCGTACTCATCTTGGCAGTAGGAGCAAAAGTCTCCTCATAGTCAATGCCCTCCAGCTGTGTGAACCCTCAAGCAACTAATTTGGCCTTGTATTTATCTAAGGTACCATCTGCATGATACTTGCCCTATACACCCATTTGCAGCTAATGGGTTTCTTCCCTGGAAGAAGATCAAAGAGAACCCAGGTGTGATTCTTTAGAAGACTTTGGAATTCTGCATCCATTGCCTGTTCCCACTCTGGAATCCCTGTTGCCTCTTTAAATGTCTGAGGCTCATAAATACTATGAAGGTTGGCCATGAGAGCAAAGTTAACTCTATTTTTTTGCTTGCCCTTATTTCTAGAAGAACTACCCTCAATGAGCTCATCAGGACGAAGATCACTGATCGTCTTAGCCCACCGTTTAGGCCGGAGAGTAAATGTGCCAACATCAAGAGTAATAACTAAAGCTGGAGGTGGAAGAGGATCTGCAACAGGTGGAAGATCAACATCATCCGGAGGAAAGTCAGGTAGTGCATCATCAAAAACAGAATCTACATCATCCCTCCCATCAGGTGAACTCAATGGAAGACGGACACCCAACTCAGAAGCCTCCAAAGGTTGATCCTCTGAATTCTGCTCAGACGAGGAAAGCTGAAATGGTCCTTGTTCTTCATCAAAGACAACATTGCGACTGAAGATAAGACGATCAGTGTCTACATCAATCAGCTGGTAAGCCTTATGGTTGTCACTGTAACCTTTAAACATAAGCTTTTGACTCTTGGAATCCAACTTAGAGCGTTGGGCATTAGGAATCCATACATAAGCTAAAGAGCCAAAAACTTTTAGGTGGTTGATCCTACGTTTGCGACCAATCTAGGCTTCCTCAGGAGTCTTCCCCTTAACTGCATGTGTGGGAGACCGATTAAGGAGATAGACCGCAGTAAACACTGCTTCTGCCCAATATTTCTTAGGGACATTTATGTTTCCATTATTGACTTGGTCATTTCTGTAATGGTGCGGTTGCGACGTTCTACAACGACATTTTGTTGAGGGGTGTATGGTGTGGTTAACTGATGTTTTGTGCCATGTGTATCACAGAAATTAGAGAAAGCAGTAGAACAACCCCCCCCCCCCCATCAAACCTAAGAGATATAATAGAACAACCAGACTCTTTCTACTAAGGCCTTAAATTTTTGAAATACAATAAACACATTTGATTTCTGTCTAAGAAAGTACACCCACATTTTTCAACTAAAATCATCAACAAAAAGTACAAAATATCTGCACCCAGTAACAAAAGTAGCATTCATTGGACCAAATACATCAGCGCGGACCAACTATACCTTTGAGGCTCGCCATGAGTCATCATCCTTGAACGGTGTCCTGTGCTGCTTTCCAACCTGACAAGCTCCACAAACTTTTTGATTCTGAGTTTGAATTTCAAGTAGACCAAGTACTAAATCATCCCGAACAAGCTGAGCAAGATAATGAATGTTCAGGTGACCATATCGTTGATGCCAGAGACTGTTGATAGAGGTTGATTTTGTTGTGAAGGCATGCTCAAGAGAATCACCTGTATCCACAAGTCTGTATAGACCATGATCCTCAATGCCAACAGCTACAGTAGTGTGTGTCGCATGATCAACAATCAAGCACTTTTGTGCACTGAATACCACATCAAGCTGAGGAGAATATCGCATGATCTGACTCACTAAGAGAAGATTAAGTTTCATGCCAAGAACGTAGTATACATTGAGGAATATGAGATTCCTCTCACCAGACTGAATCTGCACATTGCCCTTGCCGACAACGGTATACTCTTCACCTCCTCCAAATATGACTGAATCAGTAAAAGGAGAGAAATTTGTAAACCAGTCACGCCTGTGAGTGAAATGTCAAGAAGCACCAGAATCAATATACCAAGCAGAAGATTTGACATGATCTGCAAGTCTTTTAGCCATGAAGGCGTAAAAGCCAGACTCTTTCTACTCTGTGTGCTCAACAACATTGGCTTTAGGTTGAGACCCTCCCTGCTTCCATTGTACAGAAGCCAGTCGATTGAGACAATCCTTGAGCAAATGGCCATAGTTATGACAATAGTTATATTGAACCTTCTTCTAACCATCCTAAGATTGATTGGAGCCCTTCTGCTGAAATGACTGAGATGGCTGAGATTTTCCTTTATCCTTGTGAAAGTATTTGGCTACAAAGGCTTGCTTGGAGGAGGACGAGGTGGCACTGCTACCAAACTGTTGTTTCCAACAATCCTGTTGCAGAAATTTGGTGCACAACTCTAGAAATTTTAGATCAACATTAGTGGAAATAAAGTTGAGAGTCTCTATAAAGTCCTCATAAGATTTTGGTACTCTTGAGGGTGATGAGTACCATATCTTCTTCCTCCATTTTCCGACCGATAGTTCCGAGCTGATCTCAGATGTCCTTAATCTTTGTGAGATGCTCTTGTAAGGACATGCGTTCATCCATCATGATAGAGAACGACTGGTTTTTTAGGAAGAACGCTCGGCTCTTGTCGGATGTCTCACGCAACTCCTTGAGATGCTTCCAGATGTTTGATGCTGACTTGCTAGAAGGAATCTGAGGCAACTGATCATCTGTAATAGAGAGCTTGAGAAGCATAACAACTTCTCAATTTCGATCCTCGAACTTGTCTTGGTCTGCTTGGACTGTGGTCAAATGAGTCTCTGTGCCCAAAACAAGTGTATCCGGGCAGTGATATTCGAAGATGGTCAACATGCGTTGCTTCCAGGTGTTATAATTGCGGTCGTTAAATCTTAAATTGCCTTCCAACATCAAGTTGGTTAATGATGCCATCTTGCATGCTTCCCAATGTACAGAAAATGAGAAATAGAGAAGTGCGAATAAAAAATTTGAAATATGAATCCCAATGCAGAAAATAAACGCTAAATCAAGTACAAACTTCAAAAATAATGAAGTAAAACTGGTACAGATTTTGAGAAAATTTGCCGACAAACCCAAAAAATCCGAAGACAACTCAGAAATCCTTGCCAAAAACCCAGAAAGAATATGAAGTCGAATTTCAAATCCACTAGCCCAAAATTTGAGGCACAGAAAGCGAAGCACCCAGAAAATTCTGAGACCGAGCCAGTTGAGCTCTCGAAAAACCCAAAAGGAATCTACAAGTAGATTTTGAATCCGGCACGAAAAATGAGAGTTTCAAAAGAAACCCTAACCGTCTGCGACAACCTTCAAAAGATGGCAAAAAAATTACCACTGGTTGCAGAGAAACAACCATTAGGTGGCAGATCTGTTGAGACCGTGATGTGTTGACCCACAACTTTCTTCAGGCAAGAAACGTGAAAGACGTGGATTCTACTCCCTTCCGACAGGTCTAGTTCGTAGCCAACTTCAACTACTCTCCGCACCACCTGGTAGGGTCCGTAGAAACGTGGCCTCAGCTTGTCCGTGCCACCTGTCTTCAGGGAAGATTGTCAGTATGGTTGAAGCCAGAGGCATACCAGATCGCCAACTTCAAAACTTCTCTCTATTCGGTGTCCGTCAGCATATATCTTCTACTGGTTATGGGCCCTCTGAAGATTTTCCTTGAGAGACTTCAAAATGTCCAACCCTTCCTGTAGCCAATCCTTGGCCCTCAGCGCGCGGCTATTGCTCAGTGCCATATCAACATATGATGGTGGTTCATAGCCGTACAGTGCTTTGAAGGGCCCCATGCCAATCGACGTGTGGTACGTGGTATTGTAACAATGTTCACCCATATGCAACCATTTAACCCATGTCTTCTGTTGTGCCGAAACATAGTTCCTGAGGTAACCTTCTAGCCATTTGTTCACAATTTCGGTCTGTCCATCGGTCTGCGAGTGATAACTGGTGCTCGGTGACAACTTTGTCCCTGCAAGACGAAATAGTTTCGTCCAAAAGATGTTGAGGAAGCGGTTATCTCTGTCGCTGACGATGTTTCGAGGGAGACCATGCAAGTGAAACACCTCACAAATAAACAGATCCGCTACTTGTGTGGCCTGATATCCCACGGAAATGGCATAGAAGTGTGCATACTTAGTCAGCCGATCGACCACCACGAAGATACAATCCTTCCCTTGCACCTTGGGAAGCCCTGAGATGAAGTCCATCGAGATGCTATTCCACTTCTGCTCAGGTATCGATAATGGTTGCAGTAGACCAGCTGGTAGCGTGTGCTTAGATTTGTTCTGCTGACAGGTAGCACATCCCCAAACGTATTGTAGGACATCATTCTTGAGACCCTTCCAGGAGAATCTTTCTCTGATTTGTCTATAGGTTTTTAGGTACCCTGGATGCCTAACCAAGGGTGAGTCATGTATCTCCTTTAAATTTTTCTCTTTCATCCTAGACTCGAGCACTAAATCAATCCTGTCCTTGTAATAATGATGTCGTCAACCACCTTGTATCTGTCGTCACACACTTCACCATCCATCAACTGACACGCAAAAGGGTTCTTGGAGTATTCAACCAACAGGTATGCCTTCCAATCCGCCAAAATCTGAGACAACGAGCATATGGCGGGCTTCCTTGATAAAGCGTCAGCCACAATGTTGGTGCTCAAATCAACAGATTGGATTTCCTATGGACTTGCCAATCTAATGCTTGGAAACCCAAGTGATTTGGCCAACTAACAAGTCACAACCAAAGCAAGGTTGGAACTTCTGCAATTCTGGCTCTGCAAAACCAAAGTTGGTAGGCCTATACCTTGACTTATCCTTCAAGTTACAAGGCTTTTTATAGCAGATAAGAAACACTTCAACCTTCTCTCTCAAGTATGGCAAGGGACTTGAAAGAAATCTAACTGAAAGCAATATATCATGAACTATAAACTGAAATACTTTAAGTAATTGAAAGAATGTTTGGTAAATGTGTATGTAATTTGAAATGAATAGATAGATAAGATATCTTAAAACTATAAACAATGAACTGAATAACTATAATCCAAATAATGATTAGACTAGTGCCTTATTCTACCATGGGCAATAGATTCAAGATCATTCCAATCTTATGTTCAACCTCAGAGACAGTTTTACAAGAAAACTTATCACTTCAAAGGTCTTATGTTCAACAAATTCAGAGATATTTCAAAAGGGTAATACTTCTCAGATGACAGACCAATTGACTAAGGCCTCAATCAACAGAATTTAACCATGCAAAATGAGAAAACCAATTGAAAATATAGACTATGAATCA
>MU228059.1:904015-916429 GCA_018584345.1 Thuja plicata | reverse complement strand
AAATGATTATTGAAGTGTAAATTCAAATGGGCAAACATTGTGTTATTTAATTTGGTAAAGATATCTAAGTGTGAAAATTAGAGGGAAAACGACATAAAGTACTTACATTACTTGCCTGCCAACTGTTTGATAAAATGCCAAGTGTATGATTTGTACGGAAATGGGTAAAATTTAGATGGTTTACCGATGAGGCCAAGTTAGGCTCATCACATCCATTCGTTGTGTCGAGATTTCCTTCGGACCGCCGTTAGACATTCCCCTCAGTACCACCTTCTTTCCATCTACTTCGAAAGAGAACTCCATTCTCTTGAAACTCTGTGTATTCATCCAAAGTCTCCATCCACTGAATGTCCAGTTTAACCTCCATGTCATCCAAATCTACCACGAAAAAAATCGTCTGTTACTGTGTGGTTCCCCATGGTGATGCTCAGTTGCGGAACCAAATGGGTACATGACAAGAGGTTTCCTCCCCCCACCTTGACTTCAAACCCTTGATGTGCCTCTGTACGCAGATTTCTTCTGCTGACCAGTGATATATAAATAAAGTTGAGTGTGGCCTCACTGTCGAGCATTACCACAACCCGTTGTCCCTGGAGCGTACCCTGTACGCGGAACACAGTACACCTTGGGGTGCCAGCAAGTGCCGCAATTGCACCTCCCCTACGAACCAGTGTGGCAATTCTCTCCGCACGGTCAGAATCTTGTTCGTCCCCTTCGGCTTCGGGTTCTTCCTGATCTTCTTCTCCTTCGGACATCATTTCAATGTAGTCGATATTTCCTTTGTCCAAACATCAGTGCCTTGGTTCCCAAGACTCCTTACAGTTGAAACAGAGTTTCCTTCTTCTCAGATCCTGTCTAGTAGCCTCATCCAACAATGGCTTCTTCGATGGGGGTCTGTTGTCTCTTTCCTTCGAGGCAAGTGGTGGCTTGGGGTGTGAATAATTCCTAGAGGAAGAGGAAGAAGTCACCATATCGCGTGCCTTTTTTATTGCTTTTGTGAGTATGATGGGGTTGAATCCTTTTACCCAACCTTTGAGAGGTTCCATCAGTCCATCCACGAACAACACAATCAAGCGCCTTCCTCAGATATCTATCACCAACACGGATAGCCTCTGGAATTCAGCAATGTAGTGGTCAACTAACCCGGACTGCTTCAATTGAGCGAGCTCCTTGAAATTAAGTTCTGGATCTTTCCAATCAAAGCGGTCTATTAACCTCTTCGTGAACTCGACGTACGACGTTATTTGATCATGACTGAGGGTTACCATACCATGATGCCACCATTCGTGCGCAATCCCTTCCAGGTGGAGCGTTGCAAACTTGATTGCCTCCTCCAGTATCAGGTTAAGTTAAAAGTATGTGTTCGTCTTCTGTACCCATGCCCGCGCAGTTGTTGAATTGGCTCCCTCAAAAGATGATAGATTTACCTTGCCTATCTTTCATTGAAGGCCATCGTTGTAATAGCTGCGACCACTGCCTCTTAAGTATTTCATTCGCAGTGCAACGTAATCTCTGAAGGACAAGTCACCCTCGAGATTCACTTTCCTCCAATCCTGCATTAGTTGATCCTGCATTTCCGCGAAGGTGGGCTCTAATTCCCTTCGAGACGCTTCATTTCATGGCGGAAACGTCGGCATAGACAGTCACGGGCGTGTATGAGATTTTGCTCTCCCTATGACTGAGTTATCGTCGTCGTGTCTATTTGTTCCCCATTCGTCCTTCCTTCAGCTAATTCTGCAAAGTCTCTTCATAAGTCTTTGTTGTTCTTGCCCTCTAATCATGGTATCATTGAGTTGAGCCTGACTTCTGGTTAACTCCCTCAATAATTCCATAACTACAGCAGTCGGATCCTGTGGCTCCCCCATTCTGTCGAGGGAACGGTACCTCCTTCTGGCGTATACACGAAACTCTTTTTGCATTCACTACCCAACAGGCTGGCAAGATCACCATCTCTGATACCACTATAATGTCCCTGACAAGTCGACGACACACTTATTTGTACAATATCAGGCGTACGGCCTATTGCAAAAGTTTGGCGTATAGTCTGGCAACAAGTCTAATTGTATGGACTTGAGATGACACCCGTGCAGTAGGAAGGAGACCGTACTGTATGAGCAGGTCGTACGGTAGGAGTATGTCCACACGGTATTGGGGTGGTGTCTGTACGGTGCTGGAGGGAGATGTCCGTACGATGTTGGAAGGAAGATGTTCGTATGGTGTTGTCTTGGCTGGCCGTACGGTGGTTGGTTGTAGGGTCAGCAAGCTTTTGGGTGTTCGTGAGTATGCCAATACTAACCAGACAGAGAGAGAAACCCAATAATGCAGATAATAATGGTCACCAATGAATATTTGCTTAATACCGAATCTCCGTTGTATACAATGATAGTATTTCAGATTTGCCAGGTCCAAACAAGAGAACAAGCGGAGTAGGGTGAGGGTTGAATCCCACCGAAACTGCAAAGAACCAAATAGGGAGGGTCTTTCACCTCCAAAATGGCCACCAACAGGAATTCGCAATTACAGATAAAATATCAAAACTCAACATGAGAAATACATCCTACATGCCAGTCATAAATACCCGTCAAACAACTCCCGAGGTGCACAAATAAAGCCGACACAGCAACACCTACACCTATGCTAAAATAAAAGATGGGCTTGAGATAAACCAAATCAATCAGAACCCAAATACAATTATTATTTATTTGATGGTGGGGATATTACATCTTCCCCTGTGTTGTAGGCAATGGCACAACTAGATTAGGAACCTTCTTGCATTGAAATGGACACGACCAGTAATGGCAATGAGCAAGCACTTAGAGATAGTGCCAGAAATCCTTCACTTCATGAATTGACTTCGGAAAAGGAAATTGCAATACCTCTATCTTTTAGCTCTCCTATCTTGGGTGAAGATCTGGCAAAGGAAAAGATTTGAAAGAAATAGACAGCATCGCAGATTTCTCAAACAAAATCCTCAAAATTAAAAAGCAATTGTAGAATCAAAAACAAACGAAGCAGAAAATCAGCAACTGAGAAGACTAAGGAAGATATTCTTGCTGGAATATAGACTGTTCTTGGCAGCTTTTAAACTCTGAAAGTGAGGGAGAAATCTCCTCAGAAGAAGAAATGATTGTCTTTTCATGGAATGTTAGGAGCTTGAACATCCCTTACAAGCAGAATTGCCGGAAACTCCTCCATCCCTCATTGGGCACGCATATATCCCCATATCCAATTTGGAAACGTATCCAAAACGACCCGTATACATGTTGAATATTGTACCCATGCGCCTTAAAAAACATGATTTTCCAACCGTGTCAAATACAATGTGATGTGATTTAATTTTAAGAATTGAGGTAAATCTTCCAAAATTTAGTTTACAAAAACTTCATTATTACAATTTTTTTTTAAAATGGCATAAACAAAACCTGCACTGAATGAGAAAGACAAATTAATTGTTTTTCTATTTCAGCAACCCATTTTTTTGTGTTATCTTCTAATGCAACTCTACTATTCTTGCATATTGTAAATTATTAAATTAACTTAACAATTATTTATGTAGCACTTGTGTCTATATTGCTTTTGAAGTAATGAAAATCTCCTCTAATAACTTAGAAAATTGTGTTAAATATGTGTGTGTTTTCTTATTATTGTCGTATCCAGCCGTATCCATATTGGGGGTCTTAAACAATGGTCATATCCGTACCCGATACCATATCCGTATTTGTATCCGTGTAACTTTGCTTACAAGTGACTCTTAGACAAGCATCAGTTGCAATAGCAAAGGCCAATATCATTCTTCTACAAGAACTGAAACTGGATAATGTGAAAGTTCTCTTATTTTTGGAAAAATGGTTAAGATGGCAACACAGTTTTACAAATGCTGATAGTGCCTCTGGAAGTCTAGGTATTCTTTGGAATCCTGCTTCTGTAGGATCATAATTGTGGGGTCGAGGCAAAATTGGCTACAAAGCATAGCAATAAGTTATTTTTTGAATATAGTTTTTCATCATTTTTATATTTATGGAAACTGTGCGAAACAATTATGTATGGTTTTAAAATCCTTTTCAGATAGTTACTTGTTGTACGAAGGAATTTTAATGCCATACTATTTCAAAATGATAAGTTTGGAAGGATTCCCAAAATAACACAATCTCAAGTTTGACTTGGACTTTGTCAATAATTAGTGTCTGCAAGACTCTATTCCCAAAAAAAGGGTCTTTTCACCATGAATGATAGAAGACTGGGCATCGGTTACATAGCAGAGAGATATGATTATTTTCTTCTATCTAATTCATGGGTGTAAAACAGATGGAACACAAAATGAAATATCAGTTTGGGGAATGGATCGTCCTATCAAGACTCAACGATTGGGGAGACTCTCCCAGGTCCCCCATGGAGAGCCCCTTCAAATTCAAAAACTTGTGTTTCCAGTATCCTGTTCTCATGCACTGCATGCAAATTGGTGGTGAATAGCCTTCCCTTCAAGGGGGATAAAATGTTGAAATTTGCCAAAAGATTGTCCAATTTGAAAGACTATCTCAGAGACATTTTGTGGAAAATTCAAGATTGGAATCAGAGATTGTTGGGCTGAAAGAAACAACACTTTCTTATGACCTTTAAAGAAAAGACTCTAATAGCAGAATTGAATGAAATCTTCCAGCAGTAAGAAACTTTTTGGAGGCAGAAGTCAAGGGAAATTTGGCAGAAAGATAGAGATAAGAAGACCAAATTTTGCCATCACTCCACCAAACATAAAAGACAAAACAAATCACATACCATGGATAGAACAATCCTCATGGATCCTATCAAAATCAAAGAGGAGATTGTTCATTTATTGAAGATCTCCTTGGTTGTAAAAAGGCCTCAGGCTTAAACAGTCAAAATGCTCTTATAATCAACATCCTGCCCTTAGTGAGGCTTGAACAAAATATGGAGCTTATGGTTCCTTTCATTGAAGAAATCAAATTGGTTTTATTGCAAATGAAGCTTAATAAGTTCTCATACCTGATCAATTTCTAGTAGAATTTTTTCAAAAATGTTTCAGCTTTCTTAAGGATGTCCAATTGGCCAACAAACTTATGTTGGAGCGCGGCATGCCTACCCAAAGGCAGTAACTTTTGCATGGATTTCCATTCACAAGAAGATCCTCACAGGGATACAAACTAATGAAAGTAGGTTTTGCAAGCCCTTCCAAGTGTGTCATGTTCAAACCGAGGAATTAGTTGATAATTTACTCATTCACTGCCCCTTCACTCAAGCTTGTTGGAGTTAGCTATGTGCTAGATTGATTTAGTCAAGGGCTCTTCTAGACACTATTCTAATACTTCTCTAAGTTGGTTGATTCTTAATACTAAATTACTATTTCCTTGCATATAGAATTTATGAAGATTTCTAGAGCTACACATGAAAATCATTTTTTGCTTATTCACGCACTACCATATCATTTGGGACAATACATTTATATAGGAATTAGTCATCCTAAAATTTCTCCCATGCAGTTCTACCTAATTTTAGTAGTGAGTTGTTAAGAATACTCATAACAATTAACAAATTGAGCACTAAGAAATTTCCCAACATTCCCCCCTTAGTGCAAACATGGTAAAAACTTTACACTTCCAACTGCAATATGCCAACTCTTATAGCTCATGATCTTGAATCAAGCAAAAGGCATCTCTCATTATCCTTTCATAGTTTTCACATAGGTTTACCACAAAACTAAGCCTTTTCAAAAATCCATGACTGGCATGATGCTAGTTCTTTTGTTCATTACAATATTGTACACCAAGAGGTACCATAAAGAAACAACACATGTGCATGAATAGAAATAGCCGTCGTTGTTAATCGTCAATCGATCTCCAACAGCATAGGAAATTGTCACTGACACTAGAGATGAAATATTGGTGTGTTAATCCCACCCCCCACCCCCCCAAATGATGTGTAATTTCCAATTATTAGAAGAATAGAAGCACAAACCACAATGGAAAAAAAATGCCACCAAAGCTGATAACAAGCCTCGTTGTTGGTCATTGACAAAGAATGCTAAGTGTCCTTCCTCCATTGTCTCTTACCTCCAAACTTGAAATTATTTAGAACACACATTCTTCATCACTAGGACAAGATAGCTCTTCATATTTGGCATTGTCTTCCCAGCCTATTTCTTCAGCTAAGGAAGCATGTTGATCTTGTTTTTCATCTAGTAGAACTTGTACCCTCTTCTTACAATTCGAATTACATGCCCTATTTCATTAAAATAGAAGCATTTTATTTTTCCTTTTGAAGTAAAATGCTTGGATTTGTACTTTCCTTTTCTTGAAAATGAACTTGCTTTATTATGTATAGATAGGTCTTCTTCGGATTTTGGGTGTTCACTAAGATCTAGTGAGGTACAGATTACTCCTTCAAGACTAATGTTTACCTTGCTTAATGTGAACACAATACTGGACAGATTCTTAGACAAACTATTCAAAGGTATTGCTTTGGCATCATCATCCTTTACTTTCTCATTAATGTCAGTTGATTTAGGCAAGAGTTAATCTTACTTATATAATCTATCATTTTTGCACCTTTATCCATCTTCAATCCATACAATCTCTGCTTCAATGTCATCTTGCCACTTTCTACTTCAGATCCAAAGAGCTTGTCTAATGACTCACAAATCTCCTTTGCAGACTTCATAAAATCTATATGGTGTAAGTGCACTTTTGACAAGCCAAGGCCAACAATCCCCACTGCTTTTTTATTTTTGATAGTCCACTTGGCACGTTCATTTACATCAGTTGGAGAGACTAAGTTACATTTGACAAGATTCCAAAAATCTTTTTCTATCAAGTTTAATTGCATCTATATTTTCCAAGCGTGAAAGTCTAGACCTTCAAATTTCTCAATGAAACTTAATCTATCCATGATTGCCCCTTTAATCAAAATAAAATCAAAGCTGTCGGATTCCACTGATAATGAATCTTGATTATAACACTTTTAACACATTGATAATCTTTTACAAAACTTTTGCAAGTATTTCTTAAAACTTTATACCCTTTCAATCTTTTAACATACTAAATGCAATTAAAACTAAACTAAATAAAATTGAACAGACTCAATGCTAATGCCTTAATTCTGATTTTTAATAAATTTAGGCTATAAATTTATTTAAAAATATATAGGTGCCCCACCAAGTGATCCAGTGACTCAACCTTCGATATAATAGAGTACTTAAATGTGAATGAATCTCTCAACCATGAAGATGATGGTAACTGTAAGATATTATTGGAACCAAATGAGGATCACTTAATCTTTGAAGGGGAAAGTGCTCAATTATGATGAGTGTGGCATGAGGATTCATACGAAATGTTCCAGCTTCATGAAAAAACTCCTTTGCCTTCGACAAGTGTAAGCTCACCAAGAAGTGGCACGACCAGGAGATCAAACTCCCCACAAAGCCAATGTGGATGGACGGAAAGGTTCATGCAGAGCACTTGAAATTCCCCACTTATTTCTTAGTGGCAGCACATTTACTATATCTTATTCTCCATTTCACTACAGAAAATGCATTGGATATTTGAGCACAATTCCTGTTAAAAGAAGTCACTCCCCAAGTTGGTATAGAGCGAATTTTTGAACAAATCTTCAGATGAGACGCAAGTAATCTTCTGAAGATTCATATTTGACCATGTCTTCAATTGAGTGTATGCCTTGGAAAAGTGCTGAGATGTTTGGCTTTGACCATGAGACTGGTATGGGTGGGTGCTGAAGTGCAAATCAATTTGTGATTGGGAATGAGTGTGTGATTAGGGATCTCTTCCTTTAATGACAGTAATATGCCTCCCTTGTCAACCAATCACTATTACAAATTCAAGCAAGAGTAATCAAAACACATGACACTACAAGAAAAACCTGCTCTGGTGCCATGAAGATTTATAGAGCTACACAAAAGAAATCATTTTGTTTGCTTATTCACACACTATCATATCATTCAGGACAATACATTTATATAGGAGAGAATCATCCTATAATTTCTCTCGTGTAGTTCTACCTAATTCTAGAATTACTGAGTTGTTAAAACAACTCATAACAATTAACAAATTAAGCACTAACAAATTTCCCATTACTTTGAATCCTTTGAAAATTTGGCATATTTGGAAAGAAGAACAATACTGCAAGATATTCAAAGAATCTTCATTAGATCTTGAAAACTCGCTTTGTAGATTAGACATTGGTATCTTATAAATTTCTATGAAGAAAGTGAGGGACCAATCCACGAAAACCAAGTTCTTCGCTTAATGGGACAAGGAGATTCTAAGCAAATGTAATTTGCTAAGCTTCATACCCATTCAAGGAAAAGAAGATAAATCCCAAAAGACAAATAGGGGAACTTAATCAAATGGATTCTTCTTACAGCTGATTCCTACAAATTAAATTTTGATCAAGCTTCAAGAGGGAATCCAATCCCTCGAGTGTGGGATGTGCCATCCTAGATCACTTAGGCCAAATGTTGAAAGCAACCTCAAAGAAGTTAGCATGGAGGACAAACAATGAATCTTTAGCCAATGCTTTGGTTATGGGCCTTTAATTTGCATCTCAAGTAGCGTTCAAGTAATTACACAGTGAAGGGTACTCTGTGGTCCTAATTCAAGCTATTCAAAATAAACTATGTTACCAATCTAGCCCCTCGAGAGCCTAGGTCCCGGATTGGTCCAACCAGAACAACTAAATAGTTCTCCTCCTTGATACAACTCTACAATCAATTGTTGTATGACCAAAATAATAGCAGAAGTTACAGTAACCATAAAAATAGGGATAAAACTTGGTAACTGCAACTCTTCTTGTAGGAGGAAACCATTGTGGATGTCTTTTTTGCCGTTGGACTTAAATGAAACCATCATCATTATCCTTTTTACTAAAAGAATTACTTGTGCTAGATGTTTAACCTTTGTCAAAAGCCAAACCAGATTTATTTTTGTCTACCCTTTGACAGGCTAACATTTTCACAAACTACATTCTTTTTTAAAACTGACTTTTGAACTGTTCAATTCATTCCTGAAAGCCACAACTTCACTTTCTAATTTGAAGCATTCTTCAGATTTCAGCAAAAATTCAGAATTAATTACCTTTTTCTTCTCTTGGCCTCTTTAATTTGGATCTTCAAATTGATGATCATTTGATGACCTTCTTCAAGTTCTTTCTTCAATGCTTCACTTTCCTTCATTGCAGCAATCTTTTGTTTGTTATTCTCCTTCAATATTCTGATTTTGTCTAAGGCACATAACAATTCACCTTCAAGATCTATTTCTCCTTCAGCGTCATGTGAAACATCATTACCTTGATCCTCAATAGTTTTGGTGTCGTTTCCCAAAGTTCCAAGTGTTTGGGCAGGCATTGATTTGTGTAAGTTTGGAATTAAGTGTCATTTGTCTTTGGCTCTGAGATAAAAAGTTTTATGATTCAGGGGATAGTGAAATTTGTGTGGAAAGGAAATCAATCTTTCAAAAGGCCTACCAGTGAAGCTTTAAGTGCATTGACGAACTTGCTATGTTTAGTAATGTCTATTTTTAGTAAGTTTCACTATCTTTGTTTGGCCTAATATTGAGTTTGGACGAACTTACTATTTTTAGCAGTGTCTATTTTTAGTAAGTTTCACTGTCATCATTTGGACTAATTTCGAGTTTGGATAAAGGTACTATTTTTAGCAGTTTCTATATTTAGTAAGTCTTTTTATGGCAACAGGCGAGCATTGACCGCGAAGGAAGTAGAGAATATCCAGATTTGGGTTAGTTGAAGTTAAAGGCTAAAATGAGGAAAATGGCTAAGTATGGAAAAAATCCTTCACTACCTACCAAATACGCCTAAGGGACGAAATTCACAATGGCAAAGGAATTTTCTTTCAAGAGGAAATCCTCCAGCCCAAAAGTTCACCCAAGAGAGGGAATCCACCATGACAGAGGATTGTTCCAAAGTTCAAAAAATCCTTCTCCAAGCTCTAGGTGTGCTCATGGGTGCAAATTCCTCTTGTCCAAGGAATTTCCTCCAAGTTCTAAATTCCTCCATGTCTCAAATGCGCTCAAGATGGCAAGGTGTCCCCAAAATTTGACTAAGTATGAGAAAGTTCGTTGACCCCCTCTAATGTGCGCCCAAGATTGAGAGAACGAGGAAAGACCAAAAAATTACTAAGTATGAAAAAATCCTTCTCCCAAGCCTAGAAGCACTCATGGGTACTGATTCTCCATGTGCAAGGAATTCTCTCTCACAAGGAAAATCCTCCACTATGTCTCAAGTGTCCCGGGAGCGCTAATCCTCCCTAACCAGGGATTTTCCTCCTCAAGCAAGATTCCTCATCCCTGTCTCAAACGTGCCTAAGGTGGAAAATTGCATGAAACGTTGAAATTGGCTATGTATGGAGAGAATCCTTCTCCATGTCTAATATGCGCCCAACATTGGAATAGAAAGAAGATGAATTTAAACACCCAAAATGGTAACAAAAGTGGTGTGTACGTGGAAATCAAAGAGTGGATGTTTTTTTAGCAACATGTGGGGGCCACTAGTATGACAAGTCATATTCCCCCTCAAAATGGAAACAAGGAGAGTATTTTGGAAAGCATTAAATGAAGTTGCTAAATTTAACCCAGCGCCAACTTAGCAGCTGGTGGGTGAATTCTCTATATAAGGGAGTATAGAATTTCATTTCTCACATCACAAGTTGAGTAATACGAGGAAAGAGCACGTGAGTTTAAGAAAGAGAAGCAAATTCGGAGTGTGTTTAAAACTCACAAAGTTCTTTTCTTCCAAGGTTCAAGATCATTCCAAGTTTGGAATGAAAAGTATGAAATTGTTTTTATAATAGATTTGGAAATTTCCTAGACGCAATTCTTATGTTGATTATTTTTGTCTTGTAGGAAGTTAAATGGCAGAGTCAAAGGTGGCAAGCACGTCAAGACAAGCATAGATCAAAAGCGAGCTCAAAGGATTTCTTCCAGAGTCACGGATCATGTCAAAGTGGAAGGAAGTCAGAGACACCAACCTAGGATCTCTCAATCTAGATGCATTCAGAAGAAGAGTGTTTGGCCATCAAGGATATTCTCCATCATTCCTAGCTAAGAAGCTGACAAGAAGTGGAATTGTGGCGGCAACCGCTTTCCCTCCACTATCCAGTGTCCATATTTGATTGTTGAATGTGCAAAATATTATAACTCCAAGCAGAGATCAATTCTCACTCCTAACGACAAGCTATTAGCAAATCTCACCCCAGAAGCAATTGTTGAAGCATTTGGGATTCCAATGTATCATTCCATGGTATACAAGACAAAGGAAAGGGCGCTACGGCTCTATGAGTCTGCAATAGATGGATGTGCAAACGTCATCAATTGCAAGTGGATGCAGATTTCCAAGCCTCACCATTCTGTTGTCCCTAATTTTGCATTCCCCAAAATTGGGCAACCCTACGCATTTCCTAGTCAGGTTGATATGCGTTTTTCTCTAAGCGTGTCGATGTTCCGGCAGGAGTATTTTTCAACGAAATCGGTCATCCCTTGATTTCTGGTTGTTTTATCTTCTGACTAAACATCAAGTCCTTTTCTTTCTTTGTTTTTCTCTTTTCTGTGTTTTGTCTTGCCGCCATTCTTGTTGTCGTCTTCCCGCTTAGTTCTGAGCTCTTTTGGGTTTCTTTCGGGTAGGTCTTGTCAATTAGGTTTTTAGGCAGTCTGCACTTCCTCGAAGAATCACCAGTAAAGTGGGCTTTTTCTTGTCAATCATGTATAGTGAAAGTTTATTTTATGTGCGAGATGAACTTAAAACTTCATCCTGAAAGTTTCACGTCATTCTGTGAAGTTTTACTTGAAATTTTAATGGTAGCAGGTTTTTTACATTAAACCTGCATATCAGACCTTAAAATTTTAAAAGTCACATATAAAATTATAGATTGTTTTTTTATCTAATGACGACGAAAAGATGAAATTTATAAATAAATTTAAAATTTATTTATAAATTTCAAATCTCCATTTTAATGATGATCTAATTTGCATATATTTTAAAATAATGTTTTATTCAAAAGTCTAAAAAAGAAATTGAATTTAAAGACGTATAAACATATGTTTTTAATAACATATGATAGTATGATTTTAAATTCAAGTGACGAAATATGTTTTTCGAAATATATATATACGGCTTTATAAAATAAGCATTAGTTTTAAAAGAAATATAACTATATTACTTTAAGGTAATATATTTTTAATATATGCAAGGAAAACAATATGTTTCTATCCCCTTAAGGCATCGATTTTTAACCTTTTAACATAACGTTTTAATTAAACGTTTATTCATTTTAAAGGAAATCTGCGGCTTAGTCTTTTGGGGCATCGATTTTATATAACATGATGTATTTACCTTATAAGCAAGTGCAGCGTATGAAAAGAGCATATGTATTTGAGA
>MU228059.1:872606-902868 GCA_018584345.1 Thuja plicata | reverse complement strand
AAGTTTATAACTTGCTGCCCACATGCTATCCTTCCTAAAAAACCCACTTCTTGATCCTAATATGCAGATTTGCCTAAGAAGTCCACCATGCCTCAAGAGGAGAAAATTGCGTTTCATTCTTGCCTTCTTCCCAAAATGTGCATTTACATCCGAAAAACCCACCTTCATGCATGTCTTTTGTAAAATGCAAATGTTTCCCCAAAAAAACCCACCTTGAACATTTGTTGATGTATATATGCGTTATGGCTTGAAAACCCCACTTCTTCCATAATGATCATACTACATATCAAAGAAGGATTTCAGCTTTCAAGTATGCAAAACCGTCAAAAAAGCCCACCTTCTGTGAGATGTATGTTCTTCTCCTCAAACGAATGAAGATTCATATGCAAGAAGAAAAGTATTTCTCATACTATTGCAAATGAAAGAAGTGATCTTCCTTTAACTTGGTTCTTCACAATGTGGCATATGGTGTTCTTCCCAACATGTGATTAAGTTTCACAAACCTGCTTGCGAATTGCAAGGATGCGAAGCAAGAGCAACCGCACGATGGAGCCAGACAAGGTGGAAAGTGTGAAATGATTCCAGGCATAGAATGCATTCAAAACTGAAACAGAGAGACATAAAGATGCTTCCCAGCAATCACCACTATGATACAAAGCAATCGAAGATGCAATTTCATGTTCCTGTTCAAGATGTTTTCACCCAACCAGAACACATCAGTCATTAGGCATCCTGTAGCAACATGAAGAGCGACAAAGGATGACGCAAATAGATGTCGTGTCTTGTCAGACACTTAGATGCTTTCATGCATTTTGTAAAAATGTAGAATCTTTGACAAATTACACAAAAATATGTAATTGCATGTGATAGTATCACGTGCAAAGTTGTCTCATGTAATCATGCTGCAAGGACATTAGGTCCTACAACATTGAATAAGTCAAAGTTAGTTAGTTGTTGATAAGCTTTGAATAGTTCAAAGTTAGTTAGAGATAAGGATAGAATAAGTCAAAGTGGTTGAGGGTTTCCCTTTTCTTCTCCACTTTCCTCTCTCCTCTTTTCCTATATAAGGAGGGGGGCTCATTGTAAATTTTCATCTTTTGTTTGTGCAAATAAACTATAGGCAAAACTCTTGAGTTCTGAAAACTTTGTGTTTCAATGTAAGAGAGTTAAGCATTTGAATAAAGGAATAGAGATTGACAGACTTTGTGTTGTTGTCTTGAAAATCAATGAATGTATTCTTATATTGCACTTGTTGATCCTTGTTCAAATTAAATAGTTTCTTTGTTCAAATCATCGGAGCATCTTTAATCCAAGTTTTCTGAAGACTTTGTGCTTCAGGAAATCGGGGTTACTATAGAAACTAGTGGCTGATATACTCCAAGGACTGAAGACTTTGAGCTTCAGTATTGAACAATAGATTAGAGTACTTATTTGAGGTGAGGACAGGAGACTTTGAGCTCATTGTATCACTTCGTCTTTAGATAAATCAACTGCTGTCTCGTTTGATTGTTCTTAAGTCAATCATCGAGTCACCGGTATTACTGTTGCAAGGTGAACTGTATGTGTTACAGTTCAGTTCTACTTGAAGCCACCTGCGGTAAGAAGGGAGCCTCCCCTATTGCTGAGAGGAGAGAGAAATCTCACATACTGCTGCCTAAAACACGTGTTTTGCAAGTTGTAGTCTTAGTGACTTGCAAAATATTTAGCCAACACATTCCAAGATGCCCAAGCAGCTTGTCTGGGTGGACTTCGAATGGGAATAGAGTGACTTATTGATGATGTTGAGCCGAATCATGGGATGCCCACAATCAGTCATTTTTGAGCCATGGATGTTCTATTTCATTAAAGAAGTGACAGATGGAGTAAATATTGTGGATTGGCCAAGATTAATCAATGACAACCTAGATGAGCTCCTACATTGTAATGTTAGCAAGACTGACGAGATATGAAGGCTTGAGATGCATGGGACCCATAGGGTGTGGTCCATGACAACTTAAGGTGTACAAATGCTATACTCAACTGCACCTATATAATACTACTAGTTTCCTAAGAGCCAATGATGCCTTCACCATGCATATTGTAAGATCACTTCAGGGTGGCTTTCACATGAGACTATCATAAGAAGCAATAAAATTGATAGAAAAGAACGACTCATGGTTCATCTAGTTCCCAAGATTCACTTATATTCGACTTCAAGGATTCTCTTCCTATCCCTTCAGGCTTCTGGGATACCCAGCTGATAAGATGGTACTACTAGAGGTGACAAGGCAATTGACAGCTTATGATAAAATCCAAAACAACAAGAGAAAGGATGGACTTGAATTCGCAATCATCATAGGAATTTCTGATGAGGTATGCTCATCACTATCAGTAGCAGAAAGGTCAATGGAAGAATTACAATTTTACCATCTCTCATTCCATACAGCAAGATCGGATTATCACCCCTTTGATAACATAAGGATGGTGCTTGTAGAAAACACAAGCACAGGATGCAACTTGGAGACTATTGGGCTAATGTTGCAGATGATTAAGAAATCAAGAAGAGGATGTACTCCAGAAACTCAAGATGATCAAAATATGTAGAAGCCATCTAGTGCCATATCAAGTAGAAGAGGATTCTAACCTAATTCAGCCTAATTTCAAGAAAGAAAAGAGTAAGTCTATTCAACCGCCTGATTGGTTTGGACTAGAAATAACAGATCTAGATACATTGTCAAGACCAGTCACAAAATTCACAAGATGGTGGTTTGAACATCGCATTAGCAAATTGAAAACAAGCAATGTCCACCTAACTTATGATTTGATAGGAGATCAAGAATCCTACGATGCTAGAATTGAGGAATCATCAGAAGTTGGAGCCGAGGAAGGGAACAATCCACAAGAAAAGGTAGAATATGGAAATGGGAAGAGCATTACCCAGAATGTGCAAGCAAAGAAAAGACAAGATGTCCCAAGCGAAAGGCCTCTGCAGAAAAGACAAAGGCCAGAGGTAACACAGTCATCCCTTAGCAGTGCCTCAAGCGTGTAGAAAGTTGATCTCTTTACAAATGAAAAGATTGGATCCAACTCAAGAAGAAGGTTACAATAAAACGATCAAATAACTCTAAAGGCACAAGATAAACATACTGTTGATGCTTCCAGAGACTTTGCCCAACAGAGGAATGAAGAGGAAGAACTTCCTTCAACAATTGATCTTCATATCCAAGAATGCCTTGACACAATGCTAGCTGAAGACTTGGGAGATCCAAATATTCCCGTTCCCAATGAAGAATTCCACGAGGAAATAATGTAGGAGCAGGAACAATTACAACTACATGACTAGCAATCAGCTGCTCCAGAATGGTTAAGGAAGAGAATGGAAAAGGATCTTGTGGAAGAGATTGATCCCACACTAGAATTACAGGAATTTCTGAGCCAAATAAACAAGCCAGTTGAGAAGAGTAAGGCAAAGAAATTCTCCAAAATCACCAAAGTTGAATCAGGATCCAGAGTTCTACATGTGGCAGTGCCAAAAATTGACAAGGTCGTGGATAAATTTACTCTACAAGAATACAATGTAAGAACATTGACCTAGGACATGCAACCAAGGCACAAGTGCTGGAAGAATTTGATGATTCCACCCAAGCATTGAAAAAATAGATGAAGATGGAAGAAAAGTACCAAAGATTGAAAAGCGAGAACAAAGCCTTGTGTGGATATCTATAGCACCTGACACATCCAATTAGGCAGGAAGATCATACATTTGTTTCCCCTACAATTTTTCCCAAGGAATTAGTTGATGACCTTAAAGAAAGGAAAATCACCCAAGGCACCAAAGGGTGGATGAAGAATGTTCATGATGTTGCATGTAGATTCATTGAAGATTTAGCTTAGATGTATCAAAGAACTCTAGCTATCCTTGGCAGAATACAATGTGTGGATCAGGCATGGGAGGATACTCGTATCTACCAAAACAAGACCATTCCACAATTGGAAGCTTTGATGGAGATTCCCAAGAAAGCATTGACAGATGGTGGAGTGATAAAAGAAAATGAAGCGTATGACTTTCCCTGATGGTATGGTGCAATAGTCACAAGAAAAGAATTATTTGATAAATCAGATGAAGAGTCAACTCGATTGAGGAAAATGATCAGGAACATCCAGGAAGGAATCATCGGTACGATTGAAGCACTGTTCACAAAGAGGTTGATTGACGAAGAGATATAATGTCCCCAATCAGGACTTTCCTTGATTTAACCTAAAATTCCCAACTAGAGTTTGGATTATGCTTGGAAATGGAAATTTTCTCGTCTCTGTAATGTTCCCTACTAGGAAGCTGTCAATTCCCAATGATTCACATACATCACTATGCATTTAAATTTTAAATTGAATTGAATTAAGAAACAATGAATGATTCATAATACATTTTGATAGCCATGATTCCTTACTTCTCTCCTAAACATCAACCCTAAGGAGGATGGGGATTTACTTGTCGTACAAAGCTTGACACCAATCTACAAGTAGGCTCCCTCAAGGCTTTTGGGCCCTGTCTATACCCTATCTTAGGATTCACCTACCTTGTGAGGATTTAATCCACCTCTCCCTACACAACACCAACCTATCCTTTGAAGGGGCTATAGCAAGTGATTAAGGATAGGCTATGAGTATACTAATATCTCATGTATTATGAATCTATATATATATATATGTATATATAACTGATATAATTTTTTATTTCACTATTCTTAACAGATATAAATGCTACAACATATATATTAGACCACTTCCCTAATCCTAATGAAGGATGGTGGAATTGTTATGCTATGGCACTTGGAAACCAATCTAGAAGTAAGCTACCTCAAGGCTTAAGGACCCCGTCCATATCCCATCTTGAGATTCACCTACCTTGTGAGGATATGCTCTGCCTCTCCCTACACAAACCTCCTATCCCTACAAAGGCATTAGCAGAAGGCTAAAGACTATGACATTGATTATATTGGTCTTTCATGTATTACAAATGTATATGCATATAAGTAAAATTAAGCATGATTGTCATGTAAATCTGAATTTCAGTACTATGCATTTAGAAAAACACAGCAAACAACAAACAAGATATGCAATGTATACTCAACTTATGCAAACCCTAGGGTTAGATCTGAAAATCAATTGTTAGAAGCAATAATAACCAGCAAATAGTCTAAATGACAACTCATATCATACATTGAACCAAAAATGTGTGCTGAAAATGTGACACACTTCTATGAGTCATTATATTCAAGATTGCTCGAGAATGAGGTCTCAAATGACAACTCATAGCTCCTTATTCATGGAGTGCAAGGGTTTGTAATGGAAGCCCTCAGTTTAGACCTGGTTATGCCAATGCAAATACACCATGAAATGAGAGATTCAAAGAGGAAGAGCAAGAATGCTAGTCTCCATGATCACCAACTATACATTGCAAATGAGAATGAAAGCTATTCTATATGATAACAATGCATCGAAGGAAACTAATCTATATGATAACAATGCATGACAGGAAATATGCAAATTAATCTATGAAGGAAATATGCCAGATTAATCTATTGAAAGGAAATATGAATCTAAATTAACATGAATCTACTCTAAATGGATTGCCATGGATGCATGAGAGAAGAAGACAAGAAGAAGAAGTTGCATGGTTCAAGCTCAAATGCTCAAACTCTCCTCCCAAAATTGCTCTCCAAAACCTACAGCATAACAATAGCATAAAAGTGTATCTCCAAATGAGAATGAGAGGTTTCCTTTTAAAGAGCAACGGATGGTAGAGATTAAGAGGTAAAAAGAAATGAGCAATGGTGGAGATTAAATCTTGGTTGATCCATGTGCTCATATCTTCAAAAGGCAAAATCAAAGGCTATGATTAAGAGGCAAAAAAAGCCCACCACTTAGGAATATGTGTGAAGAAAAAGGAGCTTTATTTATTTTTATTTAATTTATTTCCTTTTTCAACACAAAGAGGGATTTAAGTGGGGGTTTTATTTATTTAATTAAAAGAGGGATTTTCTTTTAATTAAATAAGATTATTTTATTTAATTAAAAGGGAGATTTTAATTAAATAAGTTAATATTATTTAATTAAGAGAGATTTTAATTAAATAAGATAAGATTATTTAATTAAAAAAAGGATTTTAATTAAATAAGATTATTTTATTTAATAAAAAGGAATTGTTTTCTTTTAATTAAATAAGATAATTGATGAAATGATCAAACCTTAGGAAATATGGAAATAATTGAATTAATTACAATTTGATCAAGGAAATTGATTTGAATTAAAATGTTGCAAAGCATTGATTCAGGAATTTGATAAATTGATTCCATCATTTGATAAATTGAAGAATGGGGGCCCATAGTCTAGGCGACCATTTTAGGGTGCATACACAATGTATGTATTTGAATTTGTTGTGTAGTCCATTTCTTATTTAATCCCATCTGCCCTCTTCTTCAAATGAGTCGTCTTTCTTTTATGTCTCTCAATGTGAGGGAGAGGTCACACCTTTTCATATAAATGCCCCTTGGCAACACAACCTTTCACCATTAGCACCCTTTGAAGGAGTGCAACTGTTTATGTTTTACGCCCTTTGAAAGGGACAACCTTTCATAGTTAGATCTGTACTTCTAATTCCTCCTTTTCTGATTACAAAACAAACACTTATTTCCTTTTTAATTCTTGATCCTTTTTGGATGCCCATTTCAAATGGATCTTTGTCCCTTTTATATCTTCCCATATGAGGGAGAAGTCACACCTCTTCATCATGTCTGCCCTTTGACAAGAGTCATGACCCTTCATAATTACAATCCTTTCAAAGAGTCACAACCCTTCATAATCACAACCCTTTGAAAGAGTTACAACCCTTCATCATTGTTGCATTTTGAAAGAGTCACTTCCTTATTTTCTTCACATTCCTTTCTTCTTCCATTGATCCTTCTTTAACTCCTATGCTCTCCTCTTTTTCCTTCCTCCATATCCCTTTCAAATGAACTCTCCTCCCTTTTATATCATATTTTGAAGGAGTTGCAACCCTTCATTACATATCTCTTGACCTTACATTAAATTTAGTTAATTTATATTGTATTATATTATATTATTTATTTGAATATTTTTATTTTTATTTTAATATTATTTATTATTAAATTCCATTTCAAAAATGGGACATCACAATCCACCCTTTCCCAAAATTGCTTGTCCTCAAGCAATGCCAATTGTATACAAATCTTTCACTGCGAGTAACTTTTGTTGTGCAACTCTAATATTAACCAATGCATTGAGAAATTCCAAGGTTTGCAGTCAAGTTTCCTCTCATCTTCTAGAGAAAAGGATCAAGGCCATCTCTGTAGTGGCATCAAAACTGATTTGGACTTGAGAAACTTTTGTAAATACATTCATATCTTTGGGTTCACTCTAATTATTCTCTTATTCTAGATCAACCAAAGTAGAACCACGCATGGAGCATACACTTGAAAATACGAAATATACATATGAATACATGAAGACACGAAGTATATACAAATTATGAAGACACGAACTATACACACAATACACACATTGTTCGATTCCTTCTTATTGACTAGAATGATTCCTTGTTTCATCTTTTACCCTGCACGATGGTGAGATCAAAGCTCTAATACCATTTGTAATGTCCCCAACTAGGACTTGATTTACCCCAAAATTCCCAACTAGGGTTTGGATTGCACTTGGAAATGGAAATTTGCTTAGTCTTTGTAATGTTCCCTACTAGGAAGTTGTCAATTCCCAATGATTCACATACAACATTATGGGTTTAAATTGAATTGAATTGAGAAACAATGAATGATTCATAATGCATTTGACAGCTAACATATTTAAACCCTAATTCCTTACTTCTCTCCTAAACATCGACCCTAAGGAGGATAGAGATTTACTTGTCGTACGACGCTTGACACCAATCTCAAGTAGACTCCCTCAAGGCTTTTGGACCCCGTCCATATCCTATCTTAGGATTCACCTACCTTGTGAGGATTTACTCCGCCTCTCCGTACACAACACCAGTCTATCCTCTTAAGGGGATATAGCGAGTGATTAAGGATAGGCTACGAGTATACTAATATCTCATGTATTATATGTGTGTGTGTGTGATATAATTCTGATTTCACTATTCTTAATAGATATAAATGCTACAACATATATATTAGACCACTTCCCTAACCCTAACAAAGGATGGTGGAAATATTATGCTAGGGCGCTTGGAAACCAATCTACAAGTAGGCTCCCTCGAGGCTTTAGGACCCCATCCATATCCCATCTTGGGATTCACCTACCTTGTGAGGATTTACTCTACCTTTCCCTACACAAACCTCCTATCCTTACAAAGTCATTAGCGGAAGGCTAAGGACTGTGCCATTAATTAAATTGGTCTTTCATGTATTACGAATGTATATGCATATAAGTGAAATTAAGCATGATATAGAAATAAATCTGAATTCTAGTACTATGCATATATTTCAAGACCACAATGTATGTATTTGAATTTGTTGTGTATTTTGTTTCTTATTTAATCCCCTCTTCCCTCTTCTTCAAATGAACCGTCTCTTTTTATATCTCTCAATGTGAGGGAGAGGTCACACCTTTTCATCATAAATGCCCCTTGGCAAGAGACACAACCTTTCATCATTAGCACCCTTTGAAGGAGTGCAATTGTTTATCATTTCTGCCCTTTGATAGGGACACAACCTTTCACAATCAGATCTGTACTTCTGCTTCCTCCTTTTCTGATTACAAAACAAACAATTATTTCCTTGATCCTTTTTGGATGCCCATTTCAAATGAATCCTTGTCCCTTTTATATCTTCCAATATGAGGGAGAGGTCACACTTTCATCATGTCTTCCTTTTGGCAAGAGTCATGAACCTTCATAATTGCAACCCTGTTGAAGAGTCACAACCCTTGATAATTAAAACCCTTTTGAAGAGTCACAACCCTTCATCATCGCTGCCTTTTGAAAGAGTCACTTCCTTATTTTCTTCACATTCCTTTCTTCTTCCGTTAATCCTTCTTTAACTCCTATGCTCTCCTCTTCTTCCTTCCTCCATGTCCCTTTCAAATGAACTCTCCACCCTTTTATATCATATTTTGAGGGAGTCGCGACTCTTCATTACATATATCTTGACCTTTCATTAAATTTAGTTAATTTATATTAAATTATTCATTTTTATTTTTATTTTATTATTATTTACTATTAAATCCTATTTCACAAAATGGGACATCACAAGAGATGACAACAGATGGCTTGAAGAGCAGGCTGGAGGAATTCTTTGGCATGAATTCTTTCTCAGAAGATGACTTGGAGAATATTTCAATATTCTCGAGCATTATGCACAAAATTCAAGAATTAGCGCAAGAATGGGAAGATAACTTCAGTGGGTGTGAAAAGGACATAGCCATTATGGAGTACAAACATGAGACTGTGCCAAGTGCCTCTGTGGACGAGCTAGAAATATTAATATCCAAATTCACTACATTTAAAGAAGGGAATAATAGGCTATTATGGGTGATGGGTCGTTAAATGCTTAATGGGCATCTTGTCTCCTTAATGGTCGACTTGATCCACTCTCCTCCTAGTGGGCGACTTGTCCTCTCACTGGTCCACATGACCCCACTCTTTTATGACACAGAATCTATTAATGGTCTAACCCTAATTAGAGCTTGTATGGTGAAATCTAAGTCATTGGTATTGTTTTGATCTTGGTCATCCATTGAGATTTTGAGGCCTATAAAAGGGGCTCGCTCCTCTCATTTGTAATAGGAGAGAATTTTGAGAAATTGTTGCTAGAAACTACCAGAATAATAAAAAGTACATCATTGAAGTTTGGTAATTACTTGCATTATTTAGGGAGTTTGCACGATTTCTTGTTCCTCAAGTAGATTCGATTTTGCTTTCAAGCTATTAGATGAACAAGATTGGCAATATTGTTTTATGGTGAAATCATTTGCTCATACCTTTTGCAAATAGATGATTTCTATGTGTAGTGTAAGGTTGAGACCTTTATGTGGATGGCTTAAATTCAATCTTTGAATGTGCATTGTTCTTCTGATGGTGTTCATTGATAGTGTGAAAATTCTTTGCACGACCTTTGAAGATTGCACCTCCTTTATGTAGTTGATTTGGCGAAGAAAAGTGTGGTAGATTCACCTGAACAGTCATTGTCTTTCAAGTTCTTAGATTTAGTCCCCTTTACTTTCAGCATATTTTGTAGGAACATTTAGAGTACTTTTCATTGCCAAATCATTTGAATATTTCTCGAGGTTAAAATTGTTTAAGTCTTCTTGAAGAATCACGTAAGTCCCCCTTGGATTACCAACATACATCAAGCCAAACAAGCTCATATCCACCATAAAGTCGCATGTTCGCAATAAGAACCTTGGAGTCACCTCTATGATCTTCACAATGTTAGCATACGAGGGGTCTTTGTTCAAGAGAGGATAGAGTGTCCATTGTCACTTTATTCTATGTTAGAGTGGTCATAAAACACCCATCAACAAGTCCCATCTTTCTTCCAATCCACCACCATCTGTGACGACAATCAAGCAATCCATACTTATTGATGTCATCACTAGCAAAAGCATAAGTAACCATGTGCACAAAATCTAAGCACATTCACACAAATACACAATGAGTGACTAGCACATACACAGTGAGTGACTAGCACATCCACAATGAGTGACTTTCACCTAATGTTGATGCATTGAGCACTACATTGTGCATCTTGTCCTTTTCCTCGGCCTTTTGCACCAATCATGATACCACCAACTACCAAGCACTCCATGCTACTAGTGACACCATTAGATAGCTAAGAGGAGAATCCAATGTATCCCATACTCCATCAGGGGTCCACTCTCCATCCCAAGAGTCATATGGGCACAAGTAAAATTTCAACAAGTAGCGAACCTATCTAGCCCATTGGATTCCAACTTCAATTGCCCAACAGCCATTGACGACAAGTCTATCCACCCTAGACAAAGTAGCTTATGACTAATACCCCCTTGTGACCTTAGTGATATCATCAACTATCTTCTATACAATATGGGTAGTACTTGGCATCGACCACCCCATGCTATTAATGACTTCCTAATAACCCTCTTGATACAACAGTTAGCTCCAATTACCATTACCCGCGTGTTAGGGTATCTACTCGTACAACCATTCTCATATCAAAACTACAGTAGCCCATGGCAATCCTTCACCTCCATAAACCAGATGAATGTTGGCTAATCCCTTGCAATAGCCCAGCCATTGATCAATGGCATAAACCAATATTTGTTTGTCAATGCCCCAGTATCTTGGAGGTTCACACTTGTGGGAGTCTTACATAACAAGGTTCACAATTACTAGTCAAGTGGACCTAGACAGGTATATCACAATCAAGTGACTCAAGAGCTTGTACATAGAGTACTATAAATTTGAGGTTGAATTTCACAAACACATAAAAATCACATTGAACCAACACAAGATGGTCTCTACTCAACATGTACACATAAACAAATATCAACTATAAACTAATCAAATCCACACATTTCATTGAAATAGATAACTAGAACACATTGCTCAAAGACACATTCTTTATTAAAAAGATACAAGGGCAAAATATTCAACCTTATTCAATGGTACTTATAGTTTTCTTTTGTTGATGGCATAGGAAACCATAAAGAATGGCACCCCAAGTTCAGCCTAATATTAGACACATAGCTGCAACAAGTGGACCATCATTAGCCCTTTTGAAAATCCATTGTTTTACCATTAAATCATATTAACCAAATTATACATTATTATTGGATACATTTTATTAAATTCTCTACACTCGTCCATAACCATCTAATACCAATTTTAGCTTCATATTGTAGCCTACTAGAAAACAAGTTTAGTAATAACCCCAATCTTAGAGTTATCCCCTAACCCTCCCCCTACGGACTTGAGGTTGTAAGGTAATCCCTCGCCCAAGGACTACCTACATATCCGCTTCCAAACAAGATCAAAGTCTTATGTAGCTCTCCTCTCAAGGTCTCTTGAAGGATGCATTCACACAAGTTCTCCCTAATCAAGGTTTCGTTAAAGTTTCCCTCCATAATAAACACTTAATAGTAGTTAGGAAATCATAACTAAGCTCATAATTGAGCAACTCGTATTATAACACTCCCCTTTAAGTATATTGAGGTCTTAAATCAACCTCCACCTATTATTATTCATATTGAACATCCAAGGGTTTGTCTTATCAACATAGGGGCTAAGCTTATTTCTCAAACTTGGTTCATACAAACCCATTAGGTTAAATGAAGAGTTAGACTAGTTATTTTAACATGCTAAGATGACATTAATATATTTGGAGGTTTAGTTATTTGTAAAGCTCCATGAACATCATTACCTACTAGTGACAACGAATACTTCCAACTAAGGGTCAAGTATAACTTACCTTTGTCTAATTTATAGCACACAATAGTAATCAAGTATATAAGAGTCTTAAGGACATATGCCTCAATTCTCATGCTTATTTGCCAACATTATTATGTGTAATAATTTCTCAAAATGAAAGTTTATCAGTCACATATACCCTAGCATAGGAGTACATAGCCATTTAGAGTTTCCCAAAAGGGATAAAATGCTACATTTACTAATGCCTACGCATATGATATATATTTAGCTCCGTGAATACCCAATTCATGCCCAATCTTATCAAATAGAATTCAAGTTTCATTATTACCCAATTTCACACTAATAGATACTGACATTACTAGAATCAAATCCATCCACAAAATTATGTTTAACAACATATTCAAAAAAAAAACCTAGTCATATCAAATCACAAAACATCAATCATAATATCTTCACAATGCAATAACCAAGCAAAGACCCAATATGGCTTCAAGTGATGTCTTACTCTAATATGATTCAGTGATATCAAATATCATTATCATATTATATTATGACATCCTTTGAATTCAAAACAAAACGTTCCAAGCTACCAATGTTACATCCCTTCCTTGTGAACCTTTTATTTAAATAACTGTAATAACTATTTCATGTGAAATGTGATGTTAAACGGTCATGAGACTTTCAGATATTTGGTTTCATAAAGTATGATCATGAATGATTAATGTATTATTTTTATTCTGTAAACGAATTATTATTTATATGATGATTTAAATTTCATGTGGAATATTTGGAAAGAGATATAATGGATTTCATTATGAATAACTTATGTATATTTTGATTTTGTTAATAAATTATTTTATAATGATGATGGTATTTAATCCTTCCTTGTCAGTTGATGCGGGAGGAGACCCATCCCGCGAGTGGGGGAAGAGTATTATCAACGTAAGGGATGTGAACACATGCTGAAGGTCGGAAATGCCATCTAAGCATAACCATAATTGTTTAACCAGTCATCAGGTTTGGGAAGGGTGATTGCCTTAGATATGACTAGGAGTTAATCTCTTCTCTTCTAATGTTAATTAATAATCTTGGCCATATTATTAATTAGTTGCTTTGGATCCTTCTTGTCAATTTTAAGGAACAACCATAGCATCTCATCTTTATCGTGATTAGTTGTATATACATAATATATACATAAGCATGGACAAATAAACGTGTGTATATGTGTGTGTGTTAATGATCATTAAGTGTATGAATGCCATTTATACCACCATACTAAGACACATTCATATGGTTGTATTCCATAAGCAACCATGTATATGTATTTATGATGGTTGGACAAATGAGTATATCTAGTGTAATTTTGGCACTAAATCTTTATCACGTATGCATTTACATATATACACGAATGCATATGCCCAAGTATATGCAATATATGTATATGCAACCTTATGCATCTTGAGCTTTTATATTATTACTACTATTATAATGTTATATTGATGGCTTAACCCAACCTATGACTTGATATCTTTTTTTTGGGGGGGGGAACAAATAATTTTCTTGCTACTGTTTTCAGGATGAAGTTGCCTCCTCTTCGTGGGATGTCTCTTGATAAAAATAGATATTGTTTCCTTTGGTGGGAGAGGAAGAAAATCATCTTTTGGGAATCGAAGAATCATCAAAGGGAGGGCGTTTGGATCTGAACGGAGGTCTTTGCACCAACAAAGGGTCACACTTTAGAGGTATTAAATCATAACCTCCATCTCTTGCCTTCGGGAATTGCCAGGCAAGTTTTCTTCATAGGGAAAGCTAAGTTGACATTTTGTGAGCTTGTTATCTTCGAATTTTGGTAGGACTTATTCAATCAGATCTCTGCTACTTTGCAATTCAGCTAGGCAACTTTGTCTTGATCGCAGGCATGATTCATTTCTTTTGCTTGTCAAATCTAAATCGAGTAGTATTCATCTTTTATTTATGCATGTGCATTTTAAAAGGTCCCCTAATGCATGTTACTTCCTGTGATGTCCCCTAATAGGTTTAGACTTAGTTTTAACTCAAATTCTACATTATGTGTCCTAAGAACACAATTAAATATTCATAAATAGGAAGTAACATTAATTCCCGCATATCCAATCATATTACTATTCGTCTTAATGATGGAAGGTGTAGGTGTTATCCAAATTGTCTAGATACCAACTTGCAATGGATTCCCTCAAAGTTTATAGATCACGCCCTTGAGCCTTTCTTGGTACGACGTCCTCAAGGCGCTCAGGGTTGTTGATCCCCACCCTATCTTGGGACAAAGATCCATTACTTGGATTTATACAAGCCCCTCCTTGGTAACACTTCCGTCCCTTCATCTTCAAGTACTAAATAGTAACGAATCTGAACATGGACATATATGATTATGACTCTGTTAATACTAATGACTATATATATTACAGATGTAAATATTAGATCTTTCAAACATAGATATATACATTATATATAGATGATTCTGATTTCATCCTTATTAACATATAATGTATATAATAGACTATATAGAGACTATTTATTCCTTATAGAATATACATATACATATCTTGTATATATATATATATATTTATGTATCTTATATTTTGTAATTATATATATATATATATATATATATATATATATATATTACAAAATATAAGATACATAAATGTATATTTATGATTACATTATTAACATGTTTATATATATATATATACTCTTATTCTTATTATTAACGAATGCACCATATAATATATATTTCTGATTACACACACACACACACACACACATATATATACGACCATAAGATGGTGGCCCTTATCCTTAATAGCATATATACATAACATTCTATGAGTAAATATCTAACTCAAATACTTCCAGCCTTACTGCTGTCACACTGTGCTTACAGCACAGTAAGTGATTTATTTCTTATAATTTTTTATTATCCTTTTCTATTCTTCTATAAAATGTATTCTTCCCTGATCGGTGGTTCCTGAAATGAGATCGAATCTCATAATATATCCTAGGGCTGAAGAGTAATGTCTCTTCATAGATTGGTTTATTAACTTAATTCGCACCTCTCCATATTCCATCTGCATTTTTATGATAACCGGTAATTATAATTGATTTATAACTAATTGGGGTTTGAATATCATCGCACCATGAGATTTCAATTGCTGTCATCACTGGTGACTACGAATCTTAATTGCTGTTATCACTGTTAGTTGCCATTAATCATACCGCTTCAATATGTTTATCCACGTTTTCCATGAATGGTTGCAATCTACTCACGCCGTTGATTGTTTCTATATCATCATCAATAGTCTCTTGTAATGTCCCCGTTTTTAGGCACATGGGATTAGCTTATTTTTGTGACCCTCGTAGGCTAATCGGGATGTTGGAGGGGGTCGTGTGGCAGAGCCAGTGGTTAGTTTCCACTCTGGAGGTCTGGGATACTAGGATTGCTCTTCATTTGGGTCAGATTGACAGACTTACTATTTATAGTAAGTGTTTATTTTGGGGTGATCGCCATGATTGCTATTTTTAGCAGGGCGCTTGTGCCTTGGTAACAGTGGAGTTGTGGATTCATTTGCAGAGCTTTCAGTTTGAGGGACTTACTATTTTTAGTAAGTCTATTTCTAGCAGTGTCTATTTGTGGCAGGGTGTCCAAGAAGTTGTCGTGACAGAGCAGAGCATTTGGATTGGCTTGGGTTGATTATTTTATTAATCAATTAAGTTCACTTAATTAATTATATTATGAGCTTATTTAATAAAGTCAAGTCATTAATTAATTTTAATGACTTATATTTAAATGCTATGTCATTTAACGTGAGGAAATATAATGAAGTATTATATTTCAATTAAAAGGTTATGCAAGGATAATGTCTTTAATGGCATAATCATTTTAAGTTATGCAATGTATGAAGGAGAAGCTGAAAGTTTGGAGTCTTATTGAAGAAGCTGATTTTAATTACTTAAGGATTTCGAAACTCATTATGAGATATCTTTTGATCATTTATGAAATTGGTGGTTTCGAAACAAGGGTTTAGAGGAAGAAATTCGGTTGCAAAGAATTGTAAATTTTTTGTTCAATAATGTACTTTGAATCAGCTTAGTGCTGATGAATTGTGCTCATGTGGCTAGCACTGTTAAGCTAGTCACGTTTTATTTATTTCGTTGTGAGGAAGTGATGTCTCAAGCTTGGCGTGGGATATGGCTGCAATCCACCATTGGTTTATGTTGCATGCCGCGGCCAGTGTGCTGGAAGCATACACAAGCCGTCATTAACATTCAAGCCGCAGTCTCCTTGCGAATTGCAAGCCATACAGAGTGAAGGATCAATATCAGGTTCCAGCCATAATTATAATCTTTGCAATTAAATGTTATAATAGATGTCTTTTTCCTCTATGGATTCTTGTCAAATTTCAATGGTGATTTCCAGAATTTCGATGGTTGTGAATTCAATAGTTGATAAATCGAAATGTTGTAATGCAATTTTATCACTTTAAAAAAAGAACAAAGAGTATATATATATATTTGTTGAAAACTTTAAAAAAGAATCCAAATTCCAGCATTCCAAAGTTATTGCAGTAAATTCTAAGGGAAGAGCCAGACAGGCTCATTACATCTCTGCCGCTTAACATGTATCAACTATTATGTTTGCTTCTTATAATATAAATTAAATCTTAGTATGTTATCAATATCCTGAATATCGATTACTGTGTTTATACTATTAATGCCACTCATACTATGTCTATGGTTTGGTCTTCGTAATTAATAATTTTGGATATCCTTCCATAAGGAGATATTCGATTGCTTAACTGTTGTATGAAGTCATTTCATTCACTCTCTTATTGTAATTATATTACTCTTTATTATTGTTTTATCTTTTGATATTTATCTTTTAATTAATATTTATTTATTTATATTCTATTATAGTTTAATATTATATTCTATTTTAGGAGGAGGGATATTACAGCAACGTTGTCTTGATCGCAGGCATGATTCATTTCTTTTGCTTGTCAAATCTAAATCGAGTAGTATTCATCTTTTATTTATGCATGTGCATTTTAAAAGGGGCTGTGATTTAATTCTTGCAATCAAAATTGCTAAGTATCGTATGCTCTTGCTAGTGTTTAAGCTCATTTGATCTTATGCATTGAAAATGATGGAATTTATACATTGTTTCTGATTTGTTTATGCATTGCGAACTTCATAGTTAGAATCTATGTCTTCATAACAAGAGGCTCTGTTCTCTTGATGAGTCTAATCAAATCATTGCTCGGTTACCATGCTTTGGTATAAAGTACGAATCTTCTAGACGAGCTTGTCTCGAACCTATATTAATGACATTATGGTTTCCTGTGCATTGCATATAACAATAGAGGTGTTACGTATGAATCAGATTTCAGAATGAGAAGATCATACCCTGTATGTCGAGCATGGGCTGTCTTTTCTTATTTATTACTTGATACTATTGGTAAAAGGACAGTAAGTAAACCTTCCATTGTTTATGAGGAATGGACTGTATGCTTAGAAAGGAATCCATAGCCAACAGAGTATGGTATGCCAGGGGAACCCTTTTGTAAATCTTGTTTGCATGTCAATCTGATTTAGATGAATCTGGTCATTAACTATTTCAGTAATGTCTGATCAAGTCCTTTGGAATTATTTTCTACTTCTGCACTTAAGACTTACCTGGTGTGGGTGGAACATTAAGGTCTGTTTTCCTGGAACAGAAAGCTACCAACCAGAAATCATATCTGCTTGAGTCATCAATATAGGGGTGTGTTGGATGTGAATTTTGTTTTAGGATATGAATCTGCTTATTACTATATCAACCATGTTATAAAAGTATGCATCCAGTTATGATATAGTTTTCAGTCAATCTATTTTTTAACTAAACTTGGTGATCAGAGGACCATGACTTGTCTTTATCTAACTCACCCCAAACCTATTCAAGGTGCCTGAATGTGTGGAAGGGCTCTAAGTTAAACAATAATCTGCACATTAGTGTGAACTTGCATATCAGTTATTATCTAAACACCAGGTATGAACTTGCAAAGCTGTATGGGTCTGCATGTTAATTGTGAAACCATATATCAATTGTAATCCACATACTAGTATGAGTTGCATGTCCATTACAACTCCATATTCCTATTTAGAGTCTGTATATCGATTAAGAATTCTGAATATCCGATGTGTATCACTTTTTAGTTATGAATCCTCATTGATGTTTATGACATTCTTTATTATTGCATGGTTGTTGAAAACACCCTAACCTTCTATCATTGAGCTTAATCCATACATACATTTGGATTTGCCTCGGCAGCCGTGAAGTAATTAATCATTTACTTACATCTGATATGATAAGCTTGACAGTTCATTAGTATTATAAATCTCATTAATGTTGTGTGGGCCAATTGGGATCATCCTCAATATAAGCTATCATGTCTTCAGCCGGTATGTTGACTCATCTATTCGAACGTTATGGTTCAAACATGAACAATTGGGTCATAAAGCAAGATATGAAAAAATGACAGAACTTTGGAAGGGATTCCATCTCTATCATAGGAAGGAAAAAAAAGAGAAGATTTCTTTGTCAATCATACTTTAAATGTTTTTAACTTTTTAACAATAGAAAACTACTGGGAAGGGACTCCCTGTAGATTGGTTGTTAACATTGGAAACAATAAAGGATTTTGCATATGCCAATGTGTATCACTCATGGGTCAATGGACCATTTGTTTGTCTGGAATGGACAGCAAGGCCTAAATGGGTCGTGGAGACCTTAATGAGTCTAAAGTACTCAATATACAAGTTTGGTGGGGACAATGACAGCACGAAGTACAGTACTTGCACCTGTAAAACCTTGGCCAAGGTGCTACTATGCTATGGGTAGTAACCATCAGTCACTAGAATCAGTAGGGCAATGTCTAGCAAGGAAGGTCACACTAATAGGCAAAGATGTCTATAGCTTGGCTGGCTACGAAAGTTGTGGGTTCTGCACCAAGTCTCGGATGGCAAAAGAAAATTGAAGCCGTGTTCACCTGCCCTTGGGAAGGGCTGGGCTACTTCCATGTGGAAGTCGTGTGGGTGACCATTAGGTCACGATCAAAAGATCCAAGGTTGGGTGGCAAAAACCCCTGATGATACTCTTTCGCCCATGGAAGACGAAAGCTTTGAAAAGAACAACAGGAATGGGACAGCAAGTACAGGTTTTATACTTGATTGATATTCTGTTATTTCACTGCATAATGTTAAGATGTTAGTTATCTTCCATGATAATTAGAGTTACATTCTTATCTGAGATCTTATGATGCTTGAGTAACAAAATGGAATTAGTTAGACTCAGCTTCATGTGAATAGTAGTTAGTAACTTCCATGTGGATAGCAAGTGAAGCTTATTTTTGATGTTCATAGGAAATGGAAGTTAGTTAATTCAGTTACATTGTTATTATGTTTTTCTTTTCTCGCAAGGAATTTTTTTCTCAAATTTTCTTAGGTTAGTATGGACTAGTTAATGCACTAGTTTTCATGTTCATGTGAAAAGGATGGCAGTTACTTCTATTATTAGAACGAAAGCAAAAAATTTAAATGAATTTCTTATTTTATGATTTATTATATGGTAGTTAGAATTGGTATGTTACAACCAACTCATAGCATACATAGTCCTTTAATATATTGATTTTCCAAACGCAAGGACTAGTGTTTAAAACTCCATTCATTGGTCTTATGCTCAGACTTGTGACACTGGGCTTTATATCTCAAAATATTAGCAACAAATAGAATTAATCACAGTTTGAAATCATTCAAGAGAGTGTTTGTGTATAAATTCTTCATATATTAGTTTTTGTTAAGGTTGTGGTGATAGAAAATGGCCCTTGCAAATATAACATTGTATAGAAATATCTCTTTAATTATGCTTTGATGGCATCCGCACCCTCTGCCCAAGTTCCAATTTAAGTGCAGACAGGCAGAATGTGATCCGCATTTAATTTTTCTAAGACCCTTTTTCAACAAACCCATTTTGAACAAATTCTACTACCATGGTGTTTCCTGAGGCTTCATTTTGTCAAACAATTCATAAGCTTTACCTAGTCTTTCAATTCTGCATACATGCTTACCATGGATAGAGAGTTATTTCATTACTTAGTATTCCTCCTCAACTTTTTGACAATCAAGATAGCACTTAGACTTCAGACCCATTCGCTAATTTTCTGGGAATCAAAAAAAAATTAGAAGCAAAATTTGAGAATATATAACTATAGCTCTAAACATGCGAACACTGAGCTGCTCAGCCATAAGTCCCGGCACAGCTCAGACCAATGACTTTAATATGGAGTTTGCAGAGGAAAGAAAATTTAAGTTTGCAGAGGAAAGAAAATTTAATGGAGTTGATTAACACCTAGAAAGAAGAGAGACAAGCAATTGTAACAAAACAACAAATTAAACAATCTACACCTGGACATTAAGTTTGAAATCTACCTGCAACTGCTGCTAATTGCCACGCCTTAGCTTCCAGACGCACTTTCCTCTCACCCAACCCTGGTTGACCCTCTTTTCCATGCGATTTTCTCCTCCTATTCCTGCAAATTTCTGCTCTATCTCTCTCTCACGCCATAATCTGCATTCGTCCCTCAAAAACAGAGCCCCAAATCTGCAAACTTATGGAGGTCATGGGGTTTTAGAGTCTACTGTGCATGCCACTTTCTTCCCATAGCCTGCAGTCTTCCCTACAAAAGAAGGGATGTCATGCCTTCTTAATGGCACTGTGCTCCTCCTTTTGATCCAATCCCCTTCCGCCCCTCTTATTTTTAATGAGGTTTGTCTCCTCACCTGTTTTTTTTTGTTTTTTTTGTTTTTTCCCGCAGTCAACCACTGTGGAAGGGCTGACATGGGGGATTGTGAAATTTTCATATATGTATATAGGTGCGCTTAGCCCAAGTGTATCTAGTACTGAGAGCATGAAATAAATCTTACAATATAAATAATTATAATGCTGTGTATAGAAGGAAATTAAGGAAATGGAATCCTTAATCACCAATATTGCCAAGAGGGGGAAGGTGGGGTGGCAATAGAAATCTAAAAGATTTTATTTTCAAATAAATGTAGCAGAAAATAAAAGGAGGGTAGGATTGTGCCCCTGAGAAGAGAAGACCAATCAAAGGAAAATCCCAAGTACCGTCAAAAAAGAAGAGAGAATTTTCTTGCAGATTTGGAAAGATGGAGAGAGATGCCAAACACAAGGAGGAAGCTCAAGGGAGAAAAATATGTGTTTGCACAAAAAAATAGGGAAGGGAATATTATTGCTCCAAAAAGATGAGGACGCTGAGTGACAAGATCCAAATGCTATCCACATGGATTTGCAAAGTAAAATAGAGAGATTTTGTTGCCACAAATTTAAAAGGGGAAACATAAGGAAAATTTCCCAAATGACGATGATGAGGCTGAGAGGAAGAGCCTCAACCAATAGCATAGACACTTAAGCAAATGCTGTTAGTATATAGAAATTATTTTATAAAATCAAAATAATGATAATAATCAAAGAGATCACAGCAAATTTGTGGATGAAGAAGAAAGATTCAAAGCTCGTACTGAAAACAAAATATTATTTCCTTCACAAATCTTTAAAACGCTATTGCAAATATACAATAAACTTTTCTCGAGGAATAAAGAAGATATGGGAATAGGAGAATGATCTTGAAGAGAAAACAGGAAGCATGAAAATAGAGAGAGGATTACTGGAGTTGTTAGCATCCAAAATGGCTCCAAAAAAGCCTTTTTTATCAGCAGAATTGTAAACATGAATGAAAAAGTCATTGGAATAGGGTTTCATGAGTCCAAGAGGGAAACAAAATACATTTAAATTTTTTATCAGTTGAAGATGCCTCCACAGTCATTCTGACATCAACACAATCATGCCTGCTTCCAAATGCATATAGGATAGTACAAGTTTATAGAAATGGATTTAAGCTAAAGTTGATGTTGAATCTTGACAACGCGGTGAGGGAAAAAGGCTGAGGCAACTAGTTAAATGTAGTCGATACTTATGTGGTGTGGGTGGAATCTAAAGTGAGCACAACACATAGGGTGGAAATTATAGTGTGCAATGTCTGACGCTACAGATATAAATACACTCTTAAATCACATATCAAGACTAACTTTAAGCATACAATAGCAAGCAACATTTGAGATGTCTACCCTTCACCATACTTGTAATGTCCCCATTTTCAAGTGCATCAAAGTTTGAGAGATTAGCCTATTATTTGACCCTCGTAGGCTAGTAGGGTGGATTAGAGGGTCCAGTTGGGTATCACGAAGGATTTCAGGTGGCAGTTGTCAGGCCTTGTTCAGGATTGTTCCTTGTTTGAGTCAGATTGGCACACTTACTACTTTTAGTAAGTGATCATTTCGGGAAAGTCGGAGTTACTACTTTTAGTAGGGCACCTGAGCAGTGGTATCGTTGGAGTTGTGGAACATTTGCAGAGCTTTCATTTATAGGAACTTACTATTAATAGTAAGTCCACTATTGGTCAGTTACTATTTGTGGCAGGACGTTCAAGTGATGGCTTTGTCAGGAAATTTGTGGAGTTTGACTTGGTCACTTAGTTATTTGGCGATTGAAAAGATTAATGGTTTGATGTTCATTAATTAAGTCTAACTTAATTAATGATATGGTTTATAACATTATAATATGACCAAATCATTAAATAATTATGTATAAGCTTATTACATGGCGCCAATTCATATTGGAGGGGATATTATATTTTATATTAATTCAAAAGTTTGAATTGCCTATGTTTTAGCAAGCCAAAGCCATTAAGTTATGCGTATGTCTAACTCTGAAGCTTTTGGTTCGATTTCATGTAGGAATTATATAAGTGTTGAAGGAGAAATCAAATGGGAATATCTATTGGCATTTTGTGAATTGAGCTTTCTTGGTTGAAGGCAAGGACAAGGGTTTGGTCAGAAATTGTCTGCAAGAATTGTTAATTCTTTCAGATTTTATGCACTTTGAATTGGTAGTCAATCGCCAGTGAATTGTGCCTGCGGATGGCTTACCTCAGAGCCATCGTTTGTGCTTCAGAGAAAGTTCGAATTAGGGGTTTAATAAAATTGATATCAGCTCTTGATTGAATGCGAATGGTGTGTGGACTTTGCAGTGCAAATTACAAGACAAATCACAGCCAAGCTTATGGTCTGTGTGGATTGATTCAAGGCTGCCGTCCAATATATATCAGTCGCAGGGATTAATGTAGAGACTGCCGCTGCCATTGTTGAGGGATGACAATATTATTTCTGCCTGTGATTGGCTCTTTAGCACACTACATGTGACTATCTGAAGTAGCGTTTGTGTTTGTGGGCTGCATTTAGGTGATGCAAGGCACGTTAACTTTAGAGTGTCCTCTTCTATCATTTTGAAGCTTCATGCGACAAGTGGAGTAACCTCCAGTAGCAGCAATAACCGTAATAGGGAGACAATTTGTGCAAGCTGGCTGTTACAGGTTCTATATATATTGTTCCAAATAAATCCCTCATGCATGATATTGTTTTTTTTTTTTGTATAATCTCTTGGTGAAGAATTGAGGAAAGTTATTAGTGAATCAAATTTGTAAGTGCATTGTGATAAATTGCAAATTGAATTCCAAGCATTGTATTTCTATTTCATATATTGTCAAACAATTCCAAAGAACATATAAATTCTGAAAACACTGCTAAACACTCGAAATTGGTCAATTGTCAGAGAGAATAGAAGTTAGAACCACAGGGGTTCTTACAATACTTGTGTAAGCCAGATACTATCCTATGATCACCATAATGATTACCAGGCTAACATAATTCAATTCATTTGGGAGGTCAAAATAATTTGGAAATCTAGAAATTTCAGAATAATTTGGTAAAAAATTAAAAAATACTATAGCTTGAAAATTTCAGACCAAATTGGACAAATCTGCCCAGTCCAGAAAATCAGACGGAACCAGATTAGGTAACTATGAGCATTGCTGCTCATAATTTGCACATAGAATTAGTTAGGAACACTCGGAACAAGAAAGAGCATGACTGGTTCTTAGTTCTTCATCCCTGGAAAGTTTGCAGATTTCCTTGAAATTTAAGGTGTGCCAAACTATAATGAGAAGGTATGCTTATGATGCAGTTAAGTACCTGTTTTAAATGACAAGTGGCTGACAAGTTTTCGTTTGTGCTTTATATCAGCCTGCTTTGAGATACGAGTGTCTTCTTTCTTTTTTAACATTTAAAGTGGTGCAACGATGGTAAAAGAGCTACAATTGCATTTTTATCCAGAATATCCATGTCGCGAACATGATATAGAATCAACATCTTGATCTTCATTGTTGTTTGCAAGAACTGCACTTTTTTCTCTGTGATGCTGATGATTATGATCCAGTTGTATTGTTAATTGAAATGTTTAGCCTCAATGAACCAAGATATGTTAAGCCCGCACTTAAGATTCAAGGGAAAATGATCCATATCCCATTTGAAAATGATCCAAGTCACACCAAAACGTTAACCCAGAGAGCCTTAAAGAAAATCCAACCTTGAGAGCCTTGAAGAAATCCAGATTAGTTTTAAAAACTCCAATCTCTAAATGGATTTACCAGATAACCCCATCTATTATTCCATGAATGATATGAAAATATGGAAAAACATCAATTCCATATCAAGTTTTTCTATACTGCCAAACTTAAAATCAATTCCAGCCCTGTGTATACAAATATTCTTCATCCGACTTTCATTTATACCCTTACCAATCCGAATTTCCACCAGCAGTATTCTAACAAAGCATAACTTCCTTCCATATGTCCGATTTGGGTTTCGTAAGATTATTATCTGAGAAATACGCCCTTACTTACAAAGCATTCTCCACAAATCCCCGTCTAATGAAACAATCAGCTCATCAACTCATGGCACGAAGCATTGTAGAGAACCAAGACTTTTAGGTACTTTACCATTAGCAGATTGTTGGCTCTTGAATTCCTCTCTTTGCTGATTATTTTGCTTGAGAGAGTGTTGTACATGTCGGTTGTTACGGCTGTGCATCAGACCTCTATTTGAAGTCCAACTGGAAACTTCATTGTATCTTTAATTTTGCCGTTCTTCCAAAAACCTTGAATCAAAGCATAAAATATTTCCGCATCTGGAACCAGAGCCCTGCTCACCATTTCTTCCAGTGTTCTGACTCCTACCTGAAAATATCCATCCTCGCAAAGCCCTTCTCTTTGTTGATTAATTTACTTGAGAGAGTGTTGTACATGTCGGTTGTTACCTCTGTTCATCACACCTCTGCTTGAAGTTCAAAAGGAAACTTCATTGTATCTTTAATTTCCCCGTTCTTCCAAAATCCTTGAATCAAAGCATAAAAAATTTCAGCATCTGGAACCAGAGCCCTTCTCACCATTTCTTCCAGTGTTTTGACTCCTACCAGCAAATCTCCATCCTCACAAAGCCCTGTGATGAGTGCTTTAAAAATGGTGATATGGGGTGTGAACCCTTTATTGACCATTTTCTTATATAACTGAAATGCTTGTTCAATATTTTTTCTCCTGCAATAACCATCGATCATAGCATGGAAAGTAGAAGCATTTGCCTCAAATTTCTTTGCTGTCATTTCTTTCAAAAAGTAATTTGCTTTCCTCATCTTACCCACTTTGCAGAGAGAACGAATAAGAGCATTGTACGTGAGAACATTTAGCTCGACACCCTTTTGTATCATTTCTTCGTGAAGGCGAAAAGTCATCTCAGTATCATTCTGTTCACCGTAAGCATTGATCAGTATATTGTAAGTGACAGTATTTGGAGACAAGCCCATCCTCTGCGTCTCATAAAACAGCTTGTTTGCGTCGTGCACCTTCTCTTCTTTGCAGAGTCCATGAATAAGTGCATTGTAAGTAACAATATCAGGCACCAAACCTTTGACTGACATCTCCCTCATAAGCTTCAAAGCAGCAGTTACAAGCCCAATCTTGCAATACCCATCAATCATAGCGTTGATCGAAACCACATTAGGACTGCAACCCAGCTCTTCCATTCTCCAAAAAACATCACCAGCCTTTTGCAACTTGCCACTCTTACAGAAAGCATGAATGACCATATTTAAGGTATACACGTTTGGGCTGATCCCACTGAGAAGCATCTCTCCATAAAAATGACAGACTATATCATGTCTATTCCTCTTGAGGAGAGAGCTGCAATATGCATTACAGGTCTCAGTTGTAGGCAAAATCCCGTAGCTCCTCATCCAACAAAAGACATCTCTTGCATTTCTGAGCTTGTTGGAATGGGCATAAGTCATGAAAAGGGCATCAAATACCCTGGGAGTAGAATCACAGAGCCTGTATGTATTCACCAAGGTTTGGAAGATTTCAGGACCAGGATTCCCTACCTTGGGAGCAATAACCCTTTTCATGAGAGCCTCGGCAGCTTTGAACTTGTTGGTCCTGACAAGAATGTGAAACATCAAGCAGTGTGTTTCAATATTGTGGGTGAAGCCACTCTGCTGCCCAGCCCAGTTGAAGAATTGTCTGGCGAGTACGTGGTCTCTGTGGGTCTTGAGTAAAACATGGCTTACTCTGAACGGGTTAAGCGCAGAGGCAATTTGAGAGAGCAAATCCCAGTGGGCATGAATGAGGTTGCTGTACGCCACATTGATGAAGTCCAAGTCCGGGCCCTTGGCCTCTGCAATGCTGCAATTGGGCAATGTTAATGGGAAGAGTGCTCTCCTCCTCCTCAGTTTCGGGCCCCAAGTATCTCCCATGCGGGTGGGAGTAATGGTCGTAATCTTTGAAAAAAACATTAGAACACAGTTCAATTGTAATGGCAAACCTATTTTTGTCATTGAATTCATGAATCAAGAACAGAAAGTCGTCCGATACGTCACAAAAATATAGGCGTCGGGAAACTTTAGTGCCAGATTTCTTTACCTGGCATTCAAGAATATGGAATCGAGATTGAGGTGAAATCTACAACAGCGGTACCTATCTAGCCAATGCTTACTTATTCTGATAGTGTGGAATTTTATACCCTGTGATTACTATTTTCTGAGATTGTTGTGGTGTTGGGGTTACGAGGTCTGAAAATGAAAGTCTACTATATCAGCTATTTGTTTTTAGGTGAACACATGATCACGATAGGAGGGGATGTAGCTATGCTCCTCATAATTGCATAAATATGCACTTTATAGCCACGTTCATATCTAAAAGAACATAAATTATGGATGGTAATATGGATGGCAATGGATGACCATGTAGTTGGAGACGACACGTAGGGTACAATGGCATACAATTATGAGAAAGCTTTGTTGGGTACTGAGCGAAGGAGAAGGGGCGGAGAAATATGCCGGGAAAGTTTGAAATGATTGTCATCAGCACATGGCAGTGAAAGATCTCAAGCGGCGTTAACAAACAACAGTTTGATCATGTAATCGTCTGTTTCCAAACAAAATATGTTACAATCTACAATCATCTATCGGGTCGGTGCGTACAGTTTGGGGAGATAAAACATATACGACACACTGAAACCGTCGTACAAACCCTTTTTAAGTTAGTTGAACCTTCATTTCATCCGATACAAATGCTTTAATTTATTTATTGTTGAAATGCCCTCGAACAAGAACAAAATGTTGCTCTGTGTTACTTAGTATAGACGTCCAAAAATATTAATTTAATTATTAATTACGTTACATTCATCTAACTATTTAAATTAATCAATTAAACAGTTTCATCCTTAGTATTTACATACAATCTAAATACTATCCTAATGTATTTTATTTAAATACATTTCCTCACAATTACCCTTTTAATAAATTTATATTTATTAAGATCCTCCATATTCCTAATTCCTCTAAACCAAGATTAAATTCAAATCTAACTTGAATAATTAATCTAAGCCTAGCCTAAAGACCTATTAATCCAATCTAGATGCCTACCCTAAGCATACTCTACTCCTACCCTACCCTACCTATTCCTCCTAATAAACCTACTCTCCCACTTAAGCACACACTAATCACACTTAAGGTGTGATTCCTAACCTTTTTAGCACTAATGGAATGCTCACACATGTGTGAGAAACTCCTCCCAAGAGAACCACCAAACTCTCTTAATTGGTCTTACAACCTTGTCTCCCACCCTTTTCTCCAAGGTTGCTCACACATGTGTGAGCAACCTTGAGCCTCACAAGGCATTCAATGCTAAAATTGACTCCTCTTCTTAGCCTATGTGTCTCCGATGTGTCTCTTATGTGGATGTCACATAGGTGCCACCTCATCCAAGCCTCTTCCCTCCCTCCAAAACTCTATAAATAGAGGCATTCTCCTCTTGCATTTTATCTCTCAATTTGTGCATTGTTATCATGCTAATTTAGCTCTAGAATCTCATAGTTGTTTTGCATGTTCTTAGTTCTTGCTTAAAGCACTTAGCTATTACATGCTAGGATCAATTTGGTAAGTGAATCATAATTTCAATCTTGCATTGCATCTCATCTTCAACTTAGAATCATCATCTTAGGAAGCTTTGAGACTAGTTTGCTTCATACTAGTTCTGGAAATCCTTCCTCCATCCATCTATCTTGCATCTTAGTTGTTCATCCATATTCATCAAGCATTTCCACTTGGGGATTTCCATAGGTGTGTTTTGAGAGAGCACATCCACATCTCTATTAGAGAGCAAATCAAACAAGCCTCTTGGGTGCACTTGTTTTAGGCTATATCTGATGTTATTTGGATTTCTTTGTTGTTTTTTGCTTATTTCATGATTAAGATCTTTATATGTGCTAACCCACTAATGTTTTTATGTTTGAGTTTGATCCCAACAGATTGAAGATTTCCTCATACACATTTTGGCACGCCCGTTGGGACCCATGTCCCTAAAACATTCTTAAAAATCTATATTTTTTTCCAAAATCTTGTCAAACTCACAGATTGGCGTCTGCACTTTTTTACGCAGAGGCATCTGCGCAAATGTCGGTTATGTCTGAATCATCATTCGGCGTTTATGCTACACCAGCGTCTCCAACTTTGAATCGGCGTCTCCGCCAAAAGACCTCCATTTCCCAAACTTGTCATCTAACCAGTTCTCTTGCAGGGTTTTTTAGTGTTTTCTGTTGTTTTTAAATCATTTAGCATTATGGTTTTTATCAGAAACTGATTTTGCAAAGGGGTCATAATGCTAATTTTTTTATAAATCCACTATAAGGGTAGTAAACACTAATTTTTCTTGTCCCTAGTGGTCTGGGTAGTCTTAAGATAGGTCTTTTGGGAAATTTGGATGTAAAAGAACAAAGTTATTTTCTCACTTTTGTGGTTTTTTGAATCTTGCAGGTGCAGTAGCGTTGTAGACACCTAAAATTGTCCATTCACACTAATATTAATTTTTATTAATATTTTCCCTTAACATTATGGTTAATTTTATTAATTGACTATAATCGTTATATTCTTCTATTTATTTAATTAAATTTATTTTAATTAAATAAATTCATTTTCCCTTTGTATTTAAATTTTATTTAAATACTATAATATATTAAATTCAATATATTATCCCTCCATTGCCATTTTTTAAAATAAATTTATTTTATTTTATTCCTCCACTAGCCTAAAGTCCTTCTAAACCATGATTAAATTAAATTTGTTTTAATTTAATCCCTTTTACCTTATCTAATTTCACCTCTTGCTAATTATTCCTCTAATATTGATTAAAGGTGGATTACCTTTAATCATGTGCACAATCACCTTTTCCAAGGTGAGGGTTGACTTTTCCTCTTTTAACCACTTAATCCCAGCCACTCATTCTTTTTGCCTCTTAATCTCCTTCACTC